>JAIPRL010004752.1:0-35939 GCA_025469235.1 Pemphigus obesinymphae | reverse complement strand
TGGAGGCCCGAATGGACCCCCAAAGTAAATATTTGTATATACAAACATATTGAAATTATTTTAAAATAATTATATTTGCTCGATAAAGTGCTCAAATTTTTTTTTTTTATAAGCACCTACTAATTTTTATATTTTATTTTATGTACAAATAGTACGAAGTTATACCAATGAACATCGTGGCTGTATTAATCTCTACTGATGTAGAAACAATCTTATTTACAAAAATAATATTGGTGAATTTAGCTATTATTGTTACACATAGACCACGGTATAGACTATATAGTTATCTAATCGTATTTGGTACCATAAAATGTAACTGAAATAAATACTCCTACAAAGTCCATTGAAATACGTAAAATCTATCTATGGACGACTAAAATATCGTACTATGACGCAGGCCTATTATTTCTCTGCGTACCGATTTATAACCAACGTTATAACTATAAAATATAATACGAGTATACCTACCTACTCTAATTTACTGTATTTAGTATTTATCATTTTTCTTGAGCTGTTGTCTGTTGACTGCGACGCAGCCCGTTTGCATTTTTCAACTACCTGTCTACTACAGGTATTATTTTTATAATATATTATTAAGAAATTATTAAATTCAGTATAGGTAGGCCAATATTGACTCAGAACTTGATAATTTTCGTGTTATAATTATATATTATATTATTCATAATAATTCTCGGTACATTTTCATACATATATGACTTTTCATGATGAACTACTAATAATTTATTTTAGAAAAACAATGAATACCTATAAAATAAAATATATATTATAAAAAATAACAATATAATATATATATATAATAACCTACAAAGTACGTATATTGGATAATTTATTTTCAAATCTCTCTTTCTAGAAAATGTACACCTACTTCTTTGAAGTTTTCTAAGTACCTATTTAATTTATTCGTTTTATTTAATTAATATAAATACTAATTCATTTTATTAACTTTATGTATTAATTTATTTTAAACATTTATATTTGATAAGAGTACAATTTTATAAAGGCACAACAATCACGGTATTACAAAACGTAAACAACAATAATAATAAAATAAAAATATGTTTACAGCATATATCATGCAAATTATATTTACTTTATTAATAACAATTATTGTAAGGTAATTTTAAAATACAAAATTGTAACTGCTTGGGCCCGAAACATAACACTGACCCGGGGCCTCAAATTTATAGTTAAGCTACTGGGTAGTTATGAATTATTTTATTTTGAAAGTTAGGTACCCATTTTTATTTTTTGTTTTAAACATTTACCGATAAATAGGTACTACTAATTCATTTATAGTTAAATTTCCAATAAACAGAATTATAAATATTCATAATTAAATATTAAAATTGATTATAATAATGTAGAATAATACATGTTGTAGAGTTTACTGAGATTTTTTTAAATAAAATACTTACAATTGTTGATTGTATATACATATTTTTCAAATATAATATTGTTTTGAAATATTTATGATAAATTGTTTATAATCCTACAGACAACGATGAGGTCTTGTTTCTCATCCTACTCCAGGTGCATTGTTGACTATTTCGTCGTCTGTGTTATTGTAATAAAATCTATATTTTTTTTTTCTTTCAAACTAAATTCTATCTTATCTAGATTTCTTCTACATCAAATGAATCTACTTTTTTCCTTCGTTAACTTCACACAATGATTGTTATAATTTAGGCTAGAAAAGTATCAGATAATCTCATGTGTGAGCATTTAATAGTAATTCTTTCTCGTGTCTAAATTAAATCAATCAATACTGTGCTACTTGCTAGAAAATTTTTTTATTTTTTTTGTCAAAAATTTGTACACAGAAATAAAGAAAGATAAAATAAAATAAACATCATTGTAAAACCACTACCTTTCTCACTCCACTTAGAATCTAAAACAGAAAAAGTTGCTTTTTTTGCTTCGGTTTTCAAGACCCTACACCTCCATAAATATTTCTTCTTGGGAGCCGCCAAAATGGCGTTAAGAGCCAAAAGAGTCGTAGGATGAAAATGTTTGAATACCTCCGAGTTATATAATTGAATTATTCTAATAAATTCTAAAAAATTGACTACTCGTTGGTTCAAAACTATAGAGTAATAAAAAAAAGAATAAATCAAGGATATAATATATATTATAGGTATTAAATACTAAGTACTTACCTCAAATATGATTTATATTTATTAAATTCTACTCATAAAAATTACAATATTTTTAAAAGGTTGGATTTGTTACGAAAAATTAGGTTGTTATACATAAAATGGGCAAAATAAATTATTTTTAATTATAACAGCTCGTACAATTTGTTATTATTATTGGCATTGCAAAAAAATTGCAAAATTATGAGATATGTTTGGAGTCGATCGGACAAAGTCGGGGTGCCAAGTTCACGCACGTTAAATAGGGATTGCATATTTTATTACACTTTTGATTACACTTTTGTTTTACTAAGGTATGCACAATAATGTCATAATGTCATAATTATGAAAACTTGATTTTACCATATTATAGTGCTAATATTAGCGTCAGGGCTCGAAAACGTTATATTTATAACGTTATAACAATAAAAACCAATTACGTTTAAAACGGAAACTATTAGGTTACATCGCAAAATGTAAATAACGTTCTTAAACGTAAATCGTTATATCGTAAAATTTAAACTACATTAATACTTACAAACTTACGTCCATCCCAACGTGACCTGTGACAGATAATTAAGAAACTATAGATATAAATATAATTTGTGTTACACACCTATCTATATATGTAAGATCCAATTTAAACCATCCGAGACAGAGTAATAAAATAAAAAAGTCCTAGTCGAAAACAGCTGATATCGCGTGAAACGTAATTCAATTATCGGTACCTATTACCATTGATTATACATTATAATATATAATCAATGCTATTACCTACTTATGTGAAAGTATTCAATTTATTAATTTATCGGATATCGAAATGCGTTCGAATTTGGACGAATTTAACCTTGCACGTTGACATGTTGCGCAGATTTTATGAAGTGTAATTGATGACTTTAAATGCCGAACTGTTTTTAGATAATAATATAAAATATATAATATTAAAAAATACAGTTTATAAGAAATGGCAGAAAACCTCTTTGGGTAGATTATAAAAGTTTATCTAAGACAGCAAAAAAGCAGTAAGTAAAGCTAAATTAGGGAAATAAAATGAATTGTATGGGAGGTTAGGGACAAAGGAAAGGGAAAAAGAAGTGTAGATGGTTAAGGGAAGAAAAAAACAATCCCGGGACTTTTATTAAGGGGGGGCCACTTGCGATTTTTAAGAATTTAAGGAGTTCTGTGTGGGCAATGTTTAAGAAAAAATAAATCTAACAATTTTGTAATATTTAAGTACATTTTAAAATTAATCTAAAAATAGCCTTGTACCTCTTTTTATTGTTGTGCAATCACGATATTTCTGCCTAAAAGACCAATAAACGGAATACAATTTTTAAAACTTTGGAAAGTTGGATTTAAAATCTAAAAACAGATTTAAATTTATCAGCCTGTCTTCTAGAGGACGATTGAGGCATTTTTCTGTATTATTGCAGATGAAAATAAAATCAACGTCATATAATATTTGCTTTTATATACATTTTTATAATATAAGTTCTGTAGATAAAGAGTAAAATAATTTATTTTCAACAAATTTGAGTATTAATATTACTTATTAAGGTAGATACTTAATTACGTAAAAAAAAAGCCTGTTTTAACTATTTAATATCATTAAATCACAAATTAGATTAACGAAAAACATAATATTCACATAGATGTCTTTATTATCTATGAATATTCACAAATTAACGGCTGTAGTGGTAAGGTTGGTTTTAACTTTATACCGTATGGCGTAATATATGGAATTCTATGATCACCAAATATTATCAACAAAAATACGGGTAATGGTCATTGGTAATTTAAATTTTTGTTCAATATTGAGGTATTGACCGTATTGTTATAAATAAACAAATAACAATACTTTAAAAATAAATAGTTCTATAATCATTGCAGTCTGCAAGTACCTTCGACATTGGGATATTGAATTTGGAATTTAGATATAATTTTTTTAACTCAGTAGAAAAGCTAGGGGGGGAGTTGTCCCTCCCCTTGTGGGCGCCTATGATGATGCCTTTAAATATGGACCCCAAGTGGACGTTATCTATACAGATTTCACGAAAGCGTTTTACTCAGTAAACCATAATGTGCTTGTTTCTGTACTCGAGACACTGAGGTTTTGTTACCCCCTGCTAGCATGGTTAGGTAAGTTCCTATCTACTTGACAGGCCTCAGTAGGATAAACTTTTCGACTTTAAATCGAAAATCTTTACAGCCACGTCTGGTATCCCTCAAGGTGGGAATTTATTTCCCATTCTATTTGCGTTATTTATATGCTGCGTCTCAAAAGCAGAGCTATACCGAGAGAGGGGTCTCACCCTCCTAACTTCGGAAAACATTCGCAAAATTCAAGTTCAGTCGGCAAATATAGAAAAAGTCGATAGAAATTTTTATTTTTTTTGCTTGTTCACGTTTTGAATGAAGTATTTTTGAATTTTGTCGGGAAATTATGCAGAAATGAAGTATTTTTCAGAATTTTAAGTCGGAAAACTATAAATTATTAGCATTTTAATTGGCAAAATGGGAAAAAAGTTGATTACTTTTTTTTTTTTTTTACTTTATGTTTTGAAGAGAAATATTATATTATTTCTTCGAAACAGCTCTACTTAAAGGTCCCTTATTGTTACTGTAAACTTCTATATTTTGGGGATTATATTAATATTTTTCTTAAAATTAATACCCATGAGGATTTTTTGCATTTACAAAGTGACTCAGACAGACTAGTTGAGTGGGAAACAAATATTGGGCTATCTTTTAACGTCAATAAATGTAAGTCTATGTCCTTCTCTAGACACCGTTTCCCTCATAAATTCTCCTATTCAGTCAATGGTGTTGTTCTCATCTCCAATGAGGTTTGTGATCTTAGTTTAGTCTATTTTTCCTCCTTATGTCCTAAAGCTCATATTGACCATATCACCTGCAAGGCTATTTAGATATTAGGTTTTATAAAACGTGTCGCTGCGGAGTTTAAACTCTCTAGGTCCTTAAAGGCTCTATTCTGTGCACTTATATATAAGGCCCATTAGATATTATAAGTATGATTCTGCTGTCTGGAACCCTCACTCAGCGGTGTACCGCCAGAAAATTGAGCGAGACCTGCAAGCGTAGGTTTCTTAGCTTCTCTGGATTCAAATTAAATATTGTCTATCCTCAACATGATTACGACACTAAACTCCGTAGCTTTAATTTCCAATCACTAACTTTCATCGTTGAGTTGTCCGTAAATATTTTGAAAACTGCAAGTAGGAAAACTCCATGTTTTTGATCGAATTTTTACTTTTTAATATTTATTACTCAAAATAGTTTTATTAAATCAAGTCACTAAATATTAGTCTACCAAATATAAAAATTGAAAAATGCAAAAAATTTGATTATATTATGCTATAATTTGTTCATAAATTCAAATGTTTTCAAAATCCCTAAATTCGATAAACCGCTAGGAACAAATGCACTTCACCACCCACCTTACTGATTTTTTTTTTTAACAATATATAGTTTTGAATTCTAAGAAAGATGGTTAAGTCAAAAATTGGCGGTCGGACTTAGTTTAGAAGTTATAGCAATTTGAAGTTTTTATATTATCTAAAACGATATATTTTACATTGCATTTTCGTATCAAAAGAATCGTTTTTTATGTATTTATGTTTAATTATGATTTAAATTTAAAAACTATTTTAGTGTTATTTTGTTATATTCTTTATATTACAAATAATAGTATCGCCGACCAGCCCATAATCTATATTTCCTTCGTAATCTCATCAGGGTTAAATTAATTCCCCCTCGCCTTCATCATATACAATTTAGAGTTCCTTCGCGTCCCACTCGTAACATTGCTCCTTTCTCCATTCCTTCATTTGCTACAGATTATTTAGATAATGAACCACTAACACACTGTATGATACGAGCCAATTTAGACACTTCTTTCTCCTATAATTTATAATTATTTTATTTTTGTAAACATACATTTTCTCTTCTGTTTTTTGTACACATATTTTGTAATTAGAACTTTTACCCCATTTAATTAATATAAATAAATAAATATGAATAATAAAAAGTGTCATGTTTTATGAATTATCTTCTTTTTTTTTTTTTTAGTTGGTATTTATAATTATGTACAAAGTCTTAGCCTCCCCGTCCCACCAATAATTCAACCCAATTTCTGCCAATGGGTTTTGTACATATTAAAATTATACATATCATGTATTTCCATAGATCAATTAGGGGTTAAAATCGCAATACCTCCTCCCTTGAGACCCTGTGATTATGAATTAGTTACACGTTTATACATACCATATTGCGTTCATCATTACTTTAAAATTAAACTAATTCACCAAGGTTCATGAATATTCATATTTTATTCCAACGATCCAAGTTCTTTTACCCTCATAAAATGATATACCTACGAGTAGATATTATATTTTCTTTCAAATCTAAAATTAAAATACTAGGTACACTATCCTAAACGAGAATCAAAGGTACAATATGGACCAACTTCTACTACCTGTAAATTATAACTGTAGAACTTTTTATATTCATATTATTACATAATAGGTATATAGTAGTATAAAAAAATAAAATATTTAACTAGATTTCCATTCTCCGTTTATGATTGATTATAGGTAGGTACATTTTAGTTTTCATCCAATTCTTCAATGACCCAAAAGTTTACCCAAGTCCGTTAGGCAGCCAACGGGTAAATCTAAAAATTTAATCTGGGACAATACTGGTAGGTTATATACTTATTACAGTTATTGAAAACTAATTTACTTCCACATCAATATTAAATGTTCAAAATGTAATAAAAAAAGGACAAGTAGGTGCCTATGTGAATTATTACTATAAATATTCAGAATATTCAGATACCTACTGGGGTGTTTTCGAATATTCGTAGTTAGAGTCGAGTAGAATTTAATTAAGATTAGGTACTGCGAAAATTTGAACGATGGTTAATATTTACAATAAATTATAAGATCTTTTGATGAGAAACCAACGAGTACAAGCATTGATTATGAAATAAACTTATATAATATTAGTCCTTATATATAATCAATGGTACAAGTCACAAACATGATTGTAAGGATTCTAAAGTCTCTTTAAATTACGTAAGTACCTACCTATTATGTGCTTAAATAAAGTACTATATTCAATAAAAATTATTTGTTATCTATATATAATAAGAATTATTATCAGTAGAGTTAACCCATCACTTTCATTGGGGTAACGAGAGTTAACTTGGAGTCAACATGTTGTCGAACAGGGATCGTAGAGTTAACTCTATTTTCTTGAACGACACGAAGTTGATTATAGTAACTATAGTTAACTCGAGTTGAGTTTTCGAATGCACCCCAGGCTATTAATAAATCTATACTATTACTGTACAGGACAGGTTACTTGTGTATTGGACGAAAAGGTAGAATACTAAAATATGTACCTATTGTGCATATTATAACGCCAATACAAGTTACAACAATGCGTACAAATTTGATACAGATGTAATGGTTTGGCTGTCAAATTGTTAAAAATAATCACAGAAACCAGCTACTAAAACGTTTGATTATTACCCCCCAAAATCATAATACCCACACTATATTTCTTAGAATATAACGTACTTTAAATGTAAGCAAACTTATTTTTAGTGTTTTATGCTCCTTTAAAATTAAAATTTCTTAAATACTTAATAGAACTCCTTAAATATCGCATGTATGTCGTCCTCTTAATAGCAGTAGATCTTTTCAGAGTAAAAACTCTAGCTCGAGACCAATAATAATTACTAGTATAGTAGGTACCTACTCTACCAACATTGAGTTTTAGAGCTCACAGGTTTTATTAGAAATTAGGCTGAGAAATACCATCCTAATAATATTAACTACCCGAAAATGGGCGTACATAAACGATTGGATCAAGTCTTCTTTTTTTTTTTTTTTGTAGATCACTGGCATTTTTTGAAAATGGCAGTGGCAGCACATGCAGCCTCTATTGTCACCGTAGTCACGCCTATGGTGATATTGAATTGAAGACCAAGTGTACTAATCCAACTAACAAGACGGTTAAGATCAGACTGCAGCAATAATAAATCATGTGCGTAATTAATTTTCATGAAAAGATTCATGTCATCAGTAAAGATGAGAATCTTGGTATATGATATAGAACAGAATTTACCTTATGAATTAGGAGCGAAAACAATATAGAAAATAAAACAGCCCCTTGAAAAACACCTCAGGATTGTCTGAAGATATTTAAGATACAAACCATTTAGCTTAGACCACTGTTTTCAATCGGTAAGATAGGATCAAAACCAAGAAAGTAGCGGTTCATCAATACCAGTTAGCTAATTTTTTAATCAGAACAGTGATTAATCGTATCAAAGGCTTTTAATATGTCGGTATAGAAAACTTAACTATGGTATGTAAAGAAATCAAAAATGGCCAACAAAAAAAAATTAGATAACAATTGTAAATTTTAATTATAAAGTCCTGTACAAAATCCAATTGGTTCATCAATTATTAGTAACTATAAGGTTTACAGAAGATCTGATAGAACATCAAACCACAGATTCAAAGATTACAGAGATGTGCGAGAGAATAGTGATCGGGCGATAGTTAGCAACATCAGTAGTTATACCAGATTTATGAATGGCTGTAATAGCTCCAAGTTTAAGGATAGATGGAAAAAGACCCTTTTACCCATTACATGACGGATGCTATATAAAAATGGAAACAATGCCGTTTGATCCATTAGACATTTCCATGAAGTGTGAATGTTTCATAAATATTTTTTGGATATATCTTAATTTTGTGGCATGTATTAATAAACACAAAATCTGACTTCTTTAGAAAACCAAGAAGAAAAAGGAGATTTTCAGAAATTTTGGGAACATATAACAAGAGAATTAAATGAAGATCATGTTACAAAGTAAATAGGTATATTGAAAAATTATATTTTATACCTAATAATGTACAAATATAATTTTTAATTTGCATTTTGTTTTACACAATATAGTAAATTAATGTAAGTTAACAATTAAAAATAAATCTATAACAATTTATATATATATTAATTAATTACCTATAAATTTAAGTAAATATCATACATCTAGAAATACAGTTTATGTAGTATTATTTGCTTATAAATAATTCATTTAAAAATCATTTGTGTGTAAATCTTGTTAAAGCAGCCATGAACTGCTCCGATATACAAACAAGTACTTAATATTCTTCTGATTTGATATGGATGATTTTACATAAAATAACATATTAGGCACCCTTATTTTGCATTACTATTACATATTTTACAAAAGCTTAAAAAAAAAAATTAATTCTTCATCAATATTCATTTATTATTTATACAATGATCAAAAATTGTTAAATCTATCTTAATTAGAAACAAAAGTATTATTATAAAAGTAATAATTCCCAATTTTCATCAGAAACCAACATCATTTTATTCCACAAATATTCTGAAATTTCAATGTCTTTTCCATCCATATTAAACTCAAAGTATTTTAATTTTTTTGTGATTATATTAAACATGTCTGTTTATATAAGTTAAGAAACAATACTTCATAATAATTTGAATCAAAACTATAATAAACTAATTAGTTTATCATTTAAATATTAACTATAGTATGGTTTGCAAGACTCTGTGGATATCCTTGTTGTACCTAGCAGTGATATCTAAGGGGCGGTATTAATTGCCATCAGTCAGTTACTATCATAATTAATAGTAAATGGTAACAAATACTATAGATGACAATTCGGGAAACTCAATGATAAAATAATGAAGACAAAATGTCCTCAAAAATCAGTGTGATCAGATATAAAAATCCTATTATATCGTATATGCATGACTGTACACAATATAATTTTATAATAATCACGGCCTTCATTGCTGGTAGCTATGTATAATATTTTTTTATCATTATTAGCATAACATTATGCCGAATTCTGAATAGCATTTACTATTTCACCATTTAAAATTTAGAACCTATTTACTAGAATTGATGGATTTGTTTATAGAACAGTAGGTATTAATACAATTATTTAGTACCGAGCTAAGTATTATGAATTAAGTACAAAACTATCAAATACATATTATTTCACCTATTATTTGTCTTAATATTCATATTTATAATATGGAAAATTCTTAGGTAAAATGTTATGTTTAAATCTAGTATCACTGATTTTGGAGGTGAATCGGTCTCATTTTTCGCTATATGACTTTCTCGTATTGTCATATAAAGTATTTGATGGTACCTAATCATGGCATAATAGAACAATAAATTTGAGAATCATTGTTCCAGCGAAAAATTGTTAATAGGCATGACATGATCATTCACAGTTTTGTGAGCCGTATTTTAAACAATAAAACAGGACACATAAATCTTAAATAAAATTGAAATATATTGAAATAAAAAATTTAATTATAATATTTTTAAACATTATAATATACTTATTTAATATTTTATTAGTTATTATTATTACTACTTCTAAATTCTAATAAACAAATTATAAAAATAATGTAGATATTTGTTTTTTTATTAACTAGTCCAAAGTTTTCAAATGCAGTTATTAAACTGCAATCCTGAAATGTCAAGATGCTCACTAATAAAACAGTTTTAGTTATTAATATGATGAATCAATATAATAGTTCTGATCTACCACTGTGGCATTCCGAGAAATTGAAATTTTATATGCCATTTTGTACAAGCGAATTTAACGCCTTAACTTGTTACTATAAACTATCAATTTAATAATAATATATTATTATATTATTTGATAAAATTATATTTTAATTTATTTTACCAATCTATCAGGTTATCATCAACATACAACCAATTTTAAAAGATTTAGTCTGTAACAAAACCATGAAAAAACCTATGTTTATATCCATAGATTAAATATATATAGATAGATAGGCCATCAGTATAAGCGATATGGAAATCAAACATTTGAATCTACATCAATGGGTTCACAGATAAAAAAAAGTTCATATCATCATTTAAAAATTAGTAATATGATAATAACTCATATAATAATATATTCACACGGTGTTCACGGGAATATGGGAATCGATTGTTGAAAATATTATTGACGCACACTATATGATATTCTGTGTGGAGTATAGTAATAAATTGAATCACAATAGACGAAAATTAATAAAATTATTAAAATTATTTTAATAATTTTTCATAAAAACACCCAAATTAGTTCATTGTAAATCATAATCAATAACTATTGAAACATTTTATTAATTAAAACGTATATATTATAATTGTGTCTAAAATTAGTCCAGAATTAAAATATCTTAAGTGACAAAAAAAGATAATAATAATATGAATTATTATTTTCCATATCACCATGGAAAAACACTTTTCTTTTTGTGAAACTTTTGGTCATAATGTGCCCTACTGTTTTGCAGGTACCTACGATAATCTGAGATTTTTTTATTCATACCAATAAATATACAAATTATATACATTTAAAAATGTCTACAAAAGGAAAAAGTGTGTTTTTTATCTATGATAATAGTAAAAGAACACATAACTACATAAAAATATTTTCCCAAAGATCAAAATTGGGCTAAAGAATTAAGAAGACATGATACCTAGTGTAAAATCATGTATACGCAGAATCACAATAATTCGTTTTACAATGGTTAAAGAATAAAACACTTATTATATAATCGAAAGTTAACAACAATTTGAAGGGCATGTTATATCCAATTTATAAAATAATGCCTATAAAAAGTAGGAATGTTTATTAAAAAACTAAAAAAAGATATTAATATTTTAAATATTTACTTATATTGTATGCTAAAAATTTAATTTATTGAAAAAAAGATGATATTCCCTCTAAAATTTTGCTAACTTTCGATTTTATAATAAGTGTTTTTCTTTTTAAACCACTAGAAAACAAGTAATCGTAATTTTGCATAAGCATGTTTTTTTTAACAAATATTGCAATTACACAACAATAAAAAATAGTATTGACACAAGACTAGTTTTTAAAAAATTATTAAATATATTCAAATTGTTGGATTTTCATTTGTCTTAAAATTTAAAAAAATTGCCTATACATAAGCCTTTAAAAATGAGTGTATGAGGTTCTCTTAAACTAATGGATTAAGAAATCAGGTAAGTTAATTAAAAAATAATTAAATTTTTTTAAAAGTTTGATGGATGTTTTATCTGAAGATGTAGGAAACTGAAAAACTAAATAAAAATATCTGTTTTTTAAAGTTTTTAGCATGGTATATTTTACGATTTTTAGGTATACAGATAAATAAGATTTTTTTATACATAGTATTTTAAAATATTCTAAAATAAGAAAAATAAATATATTTCTAAATAAATATAATTATATAATGCACCTATTATAATAAAATTATTTTTATATAATATTTTTGAATGCAAGCTATATTTCGGTATTTTAGAATGATGTTTAATATTACCTATTATTTTAATGTAAATAATTTTCTGACTACTATAATTAAGTAATTAAAATATAATTTTAACTATTTTAGGGTTTTTATTTAATTTCAGGTAATTTCTTAACCCATAAATAAAAAGTAATGAAAAATGCAAAAAAACACATGTACATCAAAATCGATTATGATGGTTATTTGATATTTACTCGTTAGTCTGAAAATAATGTGTTTTTTATAACATATTTAAATGTACATTTAGATATAACTGAATATTTCGGTGCATATTTTGGTATTTATGGTATATTTGGTATGCAATAAGAAGTTTTGATAATAATCAATAATTAAAATGTTCATGCAATTTCGGAAAATGGAGTGGGATTTTACTACACATGTTTAAAACCTGAAAAATTTATTTTTGGTATGTTTTTTTAGTATCTTAACATTTTTTAACTAAATTTTATTTTTTCTCTATAATTTTATGTAAAAAAAAATTGTTACCAATGCCTAAAATTCATTAAAACTTGAACTAAAAAAATAAGTGTCATAGTTATACTAGTAAACAATAATTGTATATTGAAGTCATATGCCAATACAAATGATACAATTTAATCAAATCTAACGATCCTATCAGGATCCACTTATACCATGCGGCCGGGTTCAAAATTTTAGTATGAATGGTTGCCGCTTTTACCACCGGCGTAGGCTATCTATGTATATTTAATCTATGATATAATTATCTAATAAAATATACTTTAATTATTACATGTACTAAATATACTAAAATAAAATGTACGTAAGAACAATTGTAATTGTAATTAATTATACCATATCTAGTAAAAAATATTATTTAATTAATCAATTAATATATATGAAAAGGATACATCCTTTTTGTTTTAATGCATTTACTCCGCGATTAGAACAATCAAAGTGTATCTTCAATAAATGTTTATAAATATTGAATTTTTTCCTAAAACAAAATAAAAATAAAAATTTGTATTATACCACATAATTTTAATAAGCTATAGCTTACTTTACACCAGCTAACGTTTCTAAATCATCCGTACGTATTTTAATTTTGTTATATTTGTTCAAATCAAACTCTATTGATTGTAATGTGTTTTTTAAATCCTCCATTCTTCTTTTTCCGTGTTGCTATAACAAAGTAGGTATTGATAATATTTATTTATTTATTATTGAAAATAGGCTTGCGCCCAAAATTACAAAGGTGCAATAACTATAAAAAATGCATTTATAATATACACACATATATATATATATACATACACATGAACAAATACATGCAGACAAAGACACATAAGAATATAAAATACTTAATAACATTAAACAATTTACATAACTAAATATTTTGATATAATATATATTAGACAATTAATAAAAATTAAAAAGGGAAATGGGGGACCGTGTTGGCAAAACTCATACACCTAGTTAACGGCTCATTCGAAAGATAATTATTGGGACAAAGAAGAATTTAAAAGGGAGCCAAATTACGAGCAACAGATAAGTAGAGGGGATGATAGAGTGGGGACTAAAGGAGTGAGTAAAGAATCGGAGGATAATTTGACTGAGAATCTATTTGAATGAATAAAAATTAGATCAAGTAAAGAACCACATTTATTGAGGATATTATTTTTTTGAAAACAACCAAGATAAACAAAAGACTCAGGGACAAAAAGAGCATGCAAGGGAGAGGAAGAGAAATATATAAGTCCATTGTCATCGTTGGAACAAAAGACTTCAGGAAGATTAAAGTCGCCATAGAAAATCAGTGTGTGACCAGGGTGTTGTCTAAGAACCAATTCGACCGAAGAAATGAAACGCTCGTATGAACTTACTACACAGTTTGAAGAAAAGTAGATACCACAAACTAAGAATTTAGGACATTAATGAAAAATTGAACAAACAGATTCTCAACATTAATATCAGGACAGGTGACAAGTCTAGAAGCAAACATTTTCTTATTCCAACAAGGTCACCACCACCTCGTAAATAGATGCTAATACTTAAACATCTATCAACCCTATAAATATCATAATTAAATAAGCCAAGTTCACAATTAGAAATATTGCTACGCAACTAGGTTTCGGTTAAAATAATAAAATATATGATTTAAATAGGAAGCATTACAATTTAAATTGGCGAGTATTGTCCTGAGACCAAGGCAGTTTTGATAAAAACCAGAGAAAGGCTATACACCATAGGTAAACAGAGTTAGGACTGGTGGGCAGAGTGACACAGATGAGAAACCCCGTTTTTTGTCTGAACAGGAACAACTTTCGGAATCCCATCAATAAATTTGAAACCCAGGTCCTTTTCACCAATGCTGCATCGCTATTCTAATTCTTGGTAACAGGACTTTAGGAGTTGACGTTGTAACAAGGTTTTGTCACGAACAAGTGGGAAGCCCACAGGGAAAACAGACCCAGAACGCTTAGTCGTTGAAGTAAGAAAGCGTTTTAGCAGTCATCACAGTTTTTGCAGATCTTGAGAGGTCGAACGATGTCAGGTTTAAAAGTGTCAAGTCGAATCAATCTTGAAGGTATAGGAATAGTACAGTCTAGAGGTGTTAATAGTCCCTCAAGAGCCACTCTGTCCTCAGAAACACGCTGAGGTACAGAAAGCCAATGAAACTCAGGAACACCATACACTATAATATTAGACTCACATTTTTAGCGCTCAAAAGTTCCCTGAAGAACCTGGGTTACTATGAGTTGCTTGAGACTGAGAACCATTAGATTCGAGAACTTTTCTGGTCAGAGAATCGTCTTCATTACGATGTATGGAATTCTCCAATTTAGGATCAACAATTAGAGAGCATAGGCCCTTTAGTTCACTCTTAATTTCATTAAATTGTGCGGTATGAACATCAGGAATTTCTCTGATAGTGGACAGGAAATCAGTACGTAGTCAACAAAGCATCCATTAAACCATCATTAGAAGTAGAAGAACTTTGTGTAAATATAGATGAAGAATTAAGCACCGAAGAAGAAGTAGCTCTGTTAGAGACACTGTGTGTAACAGGAGGTGAGGCCGAAGAAGAAAGTTGAGTACATAGATTCATGATTTTTTTAGGCAGAGCCATGATGGTAGTAGAGAAAACAGCTTGTGTAAGGGAAATGTAATAACGTATGCGACTGTTCGATCCTAAATGAGGTAGATTCCAAGGAGTATACGTGCAAAATATATTGATGCAATTAAGATGCAATTACTAACCCTGTATATCCCTGTCCGGAAACTTTCCGACGGTAGTATATATTATGTGCTAGATTAACTATTATTTTAATATCAAATACATAGATTTTATTTCATAATAAAAATAAATATAAATTTAAAAAAATAATATATGCCGATGATAGGTATTCAAAGATTATTAGTAACACCTAATTTCAACCAAAATTCATCATCAGGTTAAAAACGAATGATAAAAAACAAAAAGGAATACAAAAAAAAACATAAAAATTAATTAACATAATACATAGAATATACTAATAATAAGAAACAAAATTATTATTAAAGGAAGACTAGTAACATAAATACATTAAAACAGCTGTCAGAAAGTTATGTATCATTGTCTAATATGTATTGGTAAATACAAATATTATCTTGAAAATCTATTTGAACATTTAAAATACTATTAAAACTATATATTATGTTTTGCTTTATTATAAATGAGTAATTACTTCTAATACATAGGTACTGAATTAACACACATTTTTTTTTGGTTGTATAATACTTATTATTAAATCTTTTTCTATATTGAAATGTATATCATAATTACATTCCAAGATGTGCTTAGCAAAATTAAATTTAGAAGAAGATTGTTCTCATTTTATTTTTTAAATAGTTTTTTGTCATAATTAGATTTGTTTAAAAGAACACTGAGCATAGATGTGATTTTACTACACTAGGATGATTAAACTAAGGTGAGTTTAATAGAGATACTAAAAGTTATTTAATTATTACACAATGATTTGGTTAAACAGTAAATTATACCTTACATTAAAAAAATAATACATTAACTGATATTAGTATAAATGTAATTTTTTTTTCACATTATTTATAAAAGTATACGGACAGTTTATAAATAGTTATAGGTAGATTATAGGTAAGGGAGGGGTTTCATACACCCCATTGAAAATCAAATTTATACTAGGTAAATAAAATTTAAATTATTTTTAAACACTTTTTTTCTTTGTAATAGATAGATTAGGTACTTACTATATTACATTTTTTAATTATAAATATTACAAAAACCTATTAAATTAAAATAACCTACCTACTGTGTACATAGATATATCTGGTAATTTATTTTAAAAACTCTCTTGCCATATAGGTACCCATTGTTTCTGCTTTAAACCTTTCCCATAGAAAATATGTAGGTACTGTCTACACCCTTGATTATAGGGTCAGTAAAAATGTTCACTACACCTGACTTCTAACTCTGCACATGCATATATTTAAATATTTAAAATATACAATATAGAAAATGTCAGCTATAGTCAAAACTATGTAATTTATTCTATTCTTACATGTGTCTGTATTTCCTGAGCAAGCTTCGACATGAGTTTAACTCGTTCACTTTCGATAATAGAAAGCTGTTCTTTCTTCAGAATTATTTCCTTATTCGTCTCATGTAATGTAGCCTTGGATTCTAAACACGAAATCACATACACACATCAATAAAGTCCGAAAATTTACAGACCAATATTACGAATTTTTCAAATTTTCTTTACCTTCGTATTCAAGACGCGTCTGATCTGTTATCTTTAAGAGTTCGGAAATTGTATCTGAAAAATTTGTTGAAGACTCGAAGTCCAAGTTCACGCTTGAAACAATATGCGAAAACATTATAAAAATGGAATCAATTTCGTATCGACTTTCAAGTCTCAACAACTAATTTCAAAGTTTGAAATGAGTCACCAAATAAAACGGTAAAACAAAATAATAACAACTATCGATTGTTGAAGCAAACATCATATTGCCAACATTGTGGTTTATCATGTGTGTTATCACCACAAAATATATATTCTGTGTTATCACCATAGACATTTATATAATATCAGGGCACAGATATATATATATATATATATATATATATCATTCTGTGTATCAGAGTAAGAATATAGATCATAGAGTAATATAATAACATAGAACGTATTCTATGATAATAAATTACTCTATGATATAAATATATATCACGGACAAGGATAGCCTAAAAAATCTAAAATCGACCATCTTATATATTCTATATATTATACATATCTATTTGTGATCTTAGTCCGTGATATATATATCACAGATTGAATAAAATTTTTCATTTAATCTGTGTATATATTATAATATATATCTATGATTATCATAGAACATAATATTATTGATATTATTGTTGAGAACCCTTGGTTTAAACATAGTATAACATTATGCATATCTTACTGTATATTTAAAGATTATTTTACATTTTAAGATATATCTTAAATCGTGATAGTAGTTCATGATTCCTGTATTCTGTATATGTTACCTCTGTAATATTACCATAGAATATTAAAATATATTTAAAAAAAATATATATATTTAATATAATATTTTGTGATATCATGTTTCCCTGTCCTTTCTTATCATAACAATAAATTGTTCTGTGATAACATAATCAAAACAAAAATATATATATTCTTGAATTATTATTCAAATGAAATGCTTTTTACCGACAAGCCCAGTTAAAGTTAAAAATTTTCAAGTATTCGTGTGTTCTGTATATTAAGTGGTCTGAGGAATACGTTATAATGTTCCTGACCAATGTGTTACTGAAAAAAGTCAAATCCAAGCACACAATGGTGCTGATGGAAAGCATGGTGAGTGGTCACAAGTACAATGTATTCAGAGAACGTTTGGCTGATAAACTGGAACTCATACATTTTGATCCATGGATAGGCCAAAAGGCCGTATACAAGGAACGGAAGAAAATAAGAAGTGCAAATGTTAAGAGATACACAGAGCCTACGTAAACGGCCAAACCATATTACTGCTTGTAATAATAATTTTTAAATTGTAGAATATTAATTGTAAACATTTATATTTTCAAACTGTTGTTTAATAAATTAATTTTAATTATATCAAAAGCCTTTTAATTTAAGTTCCATAGACAAGAACGCCTTCATGTCAGGATCTTGTATTTTATCTAATATCATTTGTCTAATTTCTTCACTATCGATATTGTCTGCTAGTATTTTTTTAACTTGTTCTGCATAATCAATCCAAACACAATTGGAACACCCTGACCTACAACATGTTGTCGGTTCATCTGGTAACTTTGGTGGCAGTTTTGAACAAACTTCTCTATAACATACCATATAACGACCAATTGCTGAACTGATTCGGGATACAAAGTACATCTTCTAATTCTGCAATAAAAAAATATCAATTTAAATAAACTAAAAACAAAACTTAACTAATGTTTTTATTCTTATAAAATATTAATTGGCCTCAATAATGACAGAATACCATGAGATTTGTTTGTATTCAAAAAATGTCTGAGAGTAATAAAATTGTAGGTAATGTATTTTATTTAATATAAAAGCATTTTAATTTAATGCACCGCACTTCACTTATCGGATAGGTTACTCTTAGTCACAATTTACAATTATAATAATTTTTAATATCTTAAATTAATGAATGTATTGCAATTCATAAGAGCTTCAGTGTAATATACATACCTACCTATTATAAAAAAATGCATCCTCTTACTTTTCAAACTCTAACATGCTCAGGTTTGCATTATCACAAATTAGAGGAGTCGAAAATGGTTTATGGTAGCTATCAAATTATTGGACGGGTTTGGTAATTATAGCCGATTTGCATCAGAGACCAGACGCTAACAACGAGAAAAATCTCGTTTGCTATCTGGGAGTCAACATTATGAGCCAAATATGCATTTTAACCACTAAACCACAGTCAACCCTATATTATAATACCTAAAGTCAATACCCACCTATTATAATATAATTTTAAAAAAAAAAAATGGTAATTATGACACTTTTATTTGTTATTTCCCCTACATCTATAAAAGATAGTAATGCTTAAAAAATTAAAAAATTACCTTCTTTAGAATAATTAGGCCCTTAGCATGTGGTCTATCTGTTAAAATCGAGGTTAAAATGTTATATTTTATTATTTATAATATACAATTTAAAATATTTTGATAAATAAAAATTTTAAAAAGTAATAAATAATAATAATAAAGACATGTTGATAATATGTTATGACATATCTCTATTGCAATAATATCAAATTGGTAATTGGAAATTTTCGGACCAAATATTATACACAATATGATACATTGTTAAATAATATACCTAATACATTTATTTATACACACATTATATAGTGTTAAATAACATAATATATAAAATGTTAGACCACATTATAGAGGTAAATCACGCGCTTAAGTTGTGGTTATCAGTAGACCCCTAATTAGAACTAATTTGCTATGAAAAAAGCACTTCTCTCCAAAACTCCTGGATGAAAAGTTAGTTACAAAATAATAAAAATAAACATTATAACATAAAAACTTATGTACCTAATAATTTTAAATATTTTTATTTTTTACATCTTGTAAAATGAATAAAATGTGCATGTGGGTATCAATTATTATACAATAATACACAAAATATAGAAGTATTGTAGAACATCAATTTCAATATTGATTAACTTCATGCTATTACATTACTTCTCCACTCTACCACACTATAAATTTGAATACTTACTACTCGAAAAATATTTATCAGTCTTAAAAAATTAAAATGGGTGAATTCTCACAAAAATGTATAGGTTCTTTAAGAATTTATCATAGGCACCATTCAAAAGTAGTTAAAATTTTTACAAATAAGAGAGAAAGGGGTAAAGAAAATTAAAAATATGAAAAAATTTTAGAAAAAAACTTCACAAATTATTTTTACTTCCTAAGATATAGCTCACGATAAAAATCATATAAAAAAATCAACCTGTATATCAAATTTCATTTTAAAATCATATATAATTAAATAGTCATTAAAAATTAAATAATTATCTTTATAAAGCAACTAGATGTAACTGTAATGTACATACTTCTACGTATATTACATTATTTTATTCCGTATTAATAGATATTATATCGATAACATAATCAATTCATTACTATTTCCCAGTCAATAAATAAAATACCCATTAAACGATTCCTAACTTGCATTTAATTATATTCCTAATGTTCTATTATAGTTTTAATGTAAACAATAAACAATATAGTATTGAATTTTTTTTTTTTTTTTTGCTACTCTTGTATTTAATATTTTAATTTATCATGATTGGCTCTAGGTATACTAGAGCTAGACCTAGAGCGGCACTTTCATAAAGCTGACATTTTTATAAAAGTAATCCTTAATTAAAAACGTTTTTAATGTAACTAAAGTTGACCTTTTTTTTCCCTATGCCGTTTTCAAAGTGATTTATTAACATTTTGTTTTTTGGAGGAACTATTAAGAATGACCTTTTTTTTTTTGCTTTGCTATCCATTATAGGAGCAAGAAAAATTTGGTTTTGATTAGAAACATATTTTTGATTGAACCAGTCCTGTTAGTTAATTATAATTTTCAGTAGTTTCTTTATTCTTTATTTTTTATTTTATTCATACAATAATATATCATTGTTTTTTGGTTATATTAAACTAATATATATATGTGAGGTAGGGGGGAAAAATAATATTGCAATTTAAAATCTCCCAAGAGTCCCAAGAATAATTTTTAATAATTGCCCCTGCTAATAACATTTTAAAATGTTATCGAAATTATAAGTAAATATTCTTCATAATGAGCAAATATTTTATAACTCATCACGAATTAATTAAACAAACTACTTTATTTGTCTACTGATTTTTTTTTTTATTAATTATTTGTATCAATGTTTAACTTCACAAAGAAGTCATTATATTTCAATGAGTATTTAAAATTAAATTAAAACAATTAATCAGGATAACATATTTTTATTCAAAAATACAACTTTAAGAATCATTTCATCAGACATACCCTTGGCCGTGGTAATCTCAGTCAATATTTCAAGTTCACATGATATTTTTTAATTATTATTTATGTAATATATACATCAATGATTTTGTATAATTTAAAATACAATAATAATTCATTTTATACTTCTGCGGGCTAACAAAAACTGTCGCAACTCACTTTTTGCATATTTTCAGAAGAATAAATTTAAACATTCAAAAATAAATCCTAATTCTACATTTTAAAAACTAAAATCCACTTATTTTATTTTCAAATGATTTTTTGTTGGCCACTAAAATTGAGTTTTAAAAATTTTTTATGAGTTACAACTATTTTTGTTAGAAAAATAATTTAAAATTAAAACATGAATCCAGTTATGGCTTTCTTCACAGGTAAAATAAATTTAAAATAAGCTGCAAGTCTATAATTTTCGATTTATATATGTCTTTGACTTAACATGTTTTCACAAAGTACAATAGAATACACAAGTGATTAAACATTATCATTATACAAAATTAAAAGAATATTTACTATTCAATGGTTAATCAATTAAGAATTACTTTTATAATAAACTTGGTTAAAAAAATTTTAATAATACATCTTAAAAAAAAAATTAATTACATAAAACTAATAATATTATCACATAGCCATTCCATAATTATATAATAAATCATAAATAATATTTACTGACTGACCAAATATAACAAAAACAAAACAAAACAAACAAACAAAAAAAAATATTTATTAATTATTTAAATGTTCAATACTGACTTGTTGTATTTTTGTATATAAATATAATTTGATTTAATCCGATATTTGGATATAATAATAAAGATATTGATTTACAACAATTGGTTAATAATAATGTTTAAGTAAGTGTTCTACAATTGCAAATGAGTTGTCATGTTATGTATAAATGAATAATATTATATATTTAAAAGAATGTGCTACCCACAGTTAACTGTCTTCGTCTTATCTAATAGACAACATAACAAAATCAAACTATGAAAATAATGGTGTTTACACCATTTAGGAAGTTAGACTTAAAGAGTACCAATAACCACATTTTAAGAGGAAAGTATTCATGAGTCATAAGACAAACATCATTTTTAATAAAATATTGTCCAACATATCTGTTAAAAACTTTTTTTTCGAACTCTTGAAAATATTCACCTCTACAAATTTGATTATAGTAGTTATTTAATTTAAATCTAAGCTCCATAATTAATATTTTGGTATATCATCTGTTAAATAGAGAGTAAATGCAGGAATCACATCTATAAAAATATACTATACAGTGCATTTCAACAAAAAGGTAATGAAAAATAATCATTTTAGATAATCATAAATTTTAATCAGATTTTTTGGTAAAAGTATCAAAATGGTATAAGGGATTAATCCAATAATGGAATATACATTATAAGAAATGTTTAAATCACTTATAAAATTGTATTTTTTAAACTGCAACCTTTATTTTTAATACTAGATTCTGGTGATTTTTAAAGTAATTTTCATATACTTATAAACCAAGTTTCTAAATCTAAAATCAATAACTCTTTTAAAATTGTAAAAATACAGCCATTGGTAATTGGATCGTTTTAGAATTCTAAATAAATTATGGTTTATATATATATTTTAAAAAAAAATTGAACCTCAAACCTAATCTAACATAAAAAAAACAAGTTGTTATATATCAAAAATGATTGAAAATATTCTAAAATGTCTATTCTGGAATCCAGCACCCCTACCTTTCCCAAAAAAAACCAATTTAAATCCAAGGTTATCTGAAAGAATTACTTTGTTTTTACCTTTTTAACAGAATTCACTGTATTTATGTCACATATTTTCAATTATAATACTTCAGTACAATATTAAACTTTTAACAAAACAAATTATATCAATGTACAAAAAATATATAAGAATATAATATAATGTATACTTATGTAATAATAAATAGTTTTCAATTAAATATAAATAAAACCATATTTATTGTTGCTATAATAAATCTACCTATTATGAAATATTTTGTTTATCATATTCAATTAATATTTATTGTAATCTTTATATTTTATACAATAAGGTTATAACAATACCAATGAATGTTAGATAATAAAATTACTGCATTAAAAATGTTTGTTGTAAAACATGTAAAATACAAAGGTAACACAATTTAGTACTGGACAATGACCAATTTCATAATAAAAAAAAACCTAGGTAATAAGTTAGTTACCAGTTATAAAAAGGAAAAATGCTTTAAAATCACAGAAGCTTTAGACAACACTGAAAGCTTTGAGGTAATATCATGTACTTCTGTACTGATTTTATTGTAACATTGGATGTTTAGCCTTCTGCAAATCATCTAAATTCATAGATCTGAGTACTGTGTTCTGGGACATGTGTCAAACATAATGTTTGATACCTAAAATTTTAATATAGTTATTATTTTAATAAAAAAAAAAAAAATAATAAAAAAAAAATTTCTTACCATTCAGAACTTCGATGATAATAATATCCTTCAATGGATGAAGTAGATTTCTGAAAACATATATAATAGAAACCAGCAAATGATGCACCACTAATATCACGTATTGTGTGATCGGGCACTAAAAAATGTTCCTTCCACCGCATAAACACATGGTCAGCCCTTTTTAGTTCATCATAATCAAATGCATCAGAATTGAATGTCTTGGCGTACTGACAAAATGCAGCAAACTTGTTCTGTAAAACAAGTGTATGTGAAAAAAATGAAATAAACATAATAAAACAATATCCAACAAACAGTAATTTATTAAATTATATAATGGTCAATGAATAGTACAAACCCAATGTTTCTTGTCCACTTCTTCGTCGGCATCCCATTTTCTTGTCAAAAAAGGACATTTTTTGTTAATGATTTCTCCGTCAAAATATGTGGTCAAATTAGGAAACTCTTCGGTGAGACCTTTAATTTTTAGATAACCACACAAATAACCATTTTGCTCATCGACATACTAGAAAATTAAATTGTATGCGCAGCGCGTTAACATTGACCATTCGCACATAGAATAGAGCAATACATTTATGAACATTTAACTGTGTGAAGTGTTAATCGTAACTATAAAATCAACATACCTGAAGTACTACTTCTACTTCGTAACTGTTGCCTTTAGACCTCTGAAACCCTTGAAATTTCGATCCACTATACAATATAGAACCAGTGACGCCTAATTGTTTCGAGTTGGCTGGCGGTCTGGGCGTTATATCTACTTTGACGGGCATGCCTGAGTGTCGATGGATCCTATGGGTACACAAGTTCAATGGTTATCAATATTATTATTATTGCGCGTAACCGCAACGTATTAATTATTATTGTTTTTCTTTCATACGTTCATACGGTGAAATGTGGGGTAAATATTCGAATATCAGTATGCTTCGGCCAAGGTAGCGAGGCGGAATTTCGGGGGGCGATCGCGCGCGCGCTAAAATGCGTAGGAGGGGCGGTGGCGGGAGAGCGCAGAATTAAAAGTCGCACAGAAAAACGACAAGGACGTCCAGCCCTACAATAACAAACAACATAGTAACAGCAAGACGGTAGCGATCGGGGAAAAATAAATAAAAAGCATTCAAAGATAATAAGGTCATCAATAAAATACCTTACCTAATATCGATGTATTTATTATTATTATTATTATTATTATTATTATTATTATTATTATTATTATTACTATTATTGACAACGAGCGACAACAATATTTTTCCTTCGCGGACCACCGACAACGACAACAGTAACAGAAGCAAGCGCCAAACAGCAGCACGATACTCTCTCGCCGTGAAAACGCGATAACTGCTGATAATAGTCAATAGGCCGCCCGCCATCGCGTTCCCAACCGTAAATTCTGATACCACGGAATATACCTAACTAGCAGGCTACTAACAGCTAGCAGGCTGCTGGTAAGCATAATTATAGCAGATAATTATCTATGGTCCGAGCACAGAATATATATTGAAATATAATAATATATATACATTATATATTCTGTGGTCCAAGTATGAATTTTAGTCGTGCCAACTAAATACTAGTTAATGTCTCATTATTATTATTAAATGCCTCATTCCGGTAGCAGAGATCACGCTTGCGGAGCTGTAATATATTATATACCATGGTTATTTGAGTTACCGTGTTACATGATTACATGACGTTATGCATAGACACATAGATAATAAAGGACTCCTTATTATCTTTATTTTTATTTTATCATGAACATTGGAGAAAGGACGCCGAATTATGCTGCATAAAGTGGTCCGGATTTGACGCATCCGCCAGAATGCGCTCCACACAGTACTCTTTTTAAAATGTACAGTATAGGACATTTATTGGTTTTTCATTATATTATTTATAAATAATATAATTAGACATTATATTCTATCCTAAATGGTAAAACTTACGAATAATTATTATAATACATTATTTTAAGACCAGATATTTCTCTATCGAATGGATTAATTTTCAAAAATATATGACAACTAGATAATATATATTTTAAATGCCTTCCAATTTTATAGATAATATTTTGTTATAGTTTGTTATTGTGTACGAATTTTATCACAACTCACAAGTATAAAAATCGCAGAATATAACAAAATAAAAACACGGCTTTAGAAAAAAGATTCCCATATTATATAGTTAAAATATTTGATTAATTACCTAATTAATTTTAAGCAAGATTTAATTTTTTTTTTTTATGGAAATAAATTTTCGACCAGAAGTTTAAATCATCCATCCCATCGTTCATTATACTTAGGTACTCGTCAGGAATTTTATTAACACATTTTTAATTGACAATACCTACATTATATTACGTAACTGCACGCCTGCAGTGTATGTATTATAATATTATATGACATTTTATATAGAGGGCTAATCATGGACAAAACCATGATAAAACTATATATACCCGACTTTAATTTGATTTTTCACGTGAAATATGTAACTTCAATCCAGCTTTTACGATTAATTAATCAATGCTTGAGATACGTTGATAATACTCATTCATAATATATAATGAAAATATATTATTACCTATACAATTGAAAGGTATTTAAAAAAAAATTAAATTATATTTTACTATCTAGTAATCATATATTCTTGAAAATTAATTCATTCAATAGAGGAAAATCTGGTCTTAAAATAATGTATTATAATAATTATTCATAAGTTTTACCGTTTAGTATAAAATAATAAAAAAACCAATAAATGTCCTATGCTATACACATAAAGACTACCATATTTTTTCGTTAGGGCCGACTATGTTCGTTGTCCTTCCTCTAATGTTCATGTATTTTATAAATTCCTTTATTATCTATGCATAGACATATAAATATATGGACCGATAACAGAGAGAGAGAATGGTTTATTGTTAGAAAGAGATGAAGCATAGTTTACGAATCCCATGGAAAAAGCAAATTATGTAATGGAGTATAATAACAAAATATTGTATCCCAAGTTTAAAACCTAGACATACAAGTATATAGATAATAGTTATAGTAGTTATAATAGTTATAGTATGTCTATCGTTTGAAATAGCTTAAGTGTAATAAATTTAGTGGTTTAAAATGTCCATGGTACTTTCCATAAAGTAAGATATATTATATTACCGTATTTCTGTGTTAATACTACGGTTATTATCTGGGAAACACGTAGGTACCTAGTTTAGTTTTTTTATAGTTTGAATTTTGAAAATAATAGTTAATAATTGTATGTGTTATACACTTGTAAATTATTCGAATACAATAGTACTAATTTAGATACTGTATATCATATTATTATCATTTATATTTGTATTTCGAATATATATATAAATATGTCTATGTCTCTTTCTAAGAATGATGCAAGGTGGATTTATATACAAATATATAAAAATCCCCCTTATAATGATAATTCCATGACGGAATTTACGGGGTATGTGGGGGACTTGGTCCATATATTTATATGTATGATGTTGTGTGGTATCTGGGGTACGACACGAACTTCAAAATCCTTTGTCCTCGTAAATCGCGTTTTTGTGACCTTGAACGTATGTGTATCTAGTTAACCGGGGATCTAGGTGGACTTCACCTAGCAATTTGTCCAAAAAGAATCATATATGTTTTGCAATTTATCAGAACCATGGCTTTATAATATCTAATATCTAAACCCGTGATCAGAACAAACGTACACAAAAAAACGCAGAATTCAAATTAAATATAACGCGCACTCATTATAATCCATTCACCGACATGCGTATCTCATATATTATACATTATCGTTATAACGTTCCACAACTCCCTAAAAATAAAACTACAATAATCAAAAGGTTCCATTTGTACCCCGAACGAACCCTAAAAAAGAAATAATAAAGGTGTACCTACACCACGGTGTAAAGAAGATAAGGTCATATTACGTACTTGTAAATATTTCTGATACTAATTTTTAAGGCAATCCTGTCGTACAGGCGACGTCACTATTTACCCCCCAGATCACTTTTTCATTGGGAAATATTACAGTATTATAAGCCGTATTCAAATCCAAATAATCAAGTGTCAAAAATGACTATAAAAAAGTGCAAGTTATTGCACATAACCACACCGAAAGGGTTAACAATTTAAATAGATAAATTCCTATTTTTGATACCAGGTACATTTTTTAAATTTGTTTTGATGCCTAAACTATGATCCTAAACACAAAATTGATGATATTACAGCCGCTTCAAAAATTTGGGGATTATTATTTCGATTACCGGTAAGGCGGTAAATATAATTATTATATACTATATACCTATATAATATTACTGTCAAAAATAAATTTATGGAAAAATTAAAATTTATTTGTTCCATAATATGTAAAATGAATATTAACAAAGTTTTTGACTTTTTTTTCGGAATTATGAGAAATAACCTGTTCATTTGGCTTCCTAGTTTAGTTTTTTCTTATGCGTTTGCCGATAGGTATATAATAATTTCAAAGTACCACCCTGATCTCACATTTGCTACTGGAAAATATGTACACGTAGGTACACATAAAAGTATAGCGATTAGATCGTCTTTTGATCGAAAATTTATACCTTTCCTAGAGACGGAGTCGGGATCTAGTCCGACTGTGTCTGTTTCCTATACTAGGTAATGGGTTAGTAGTTTTTGTCCACTATCTTGTATGATACGGATCCACCACGTTGCAGCAGATATACCTAGTATTTTTGTTATGTCGTTGTTTTCATATATGTTACGACTCTTTTTAAGAGTTAGATCGTTTAGAATAACACTCCTTAATATCTGTCAGTCGATACGGCCTTGGGACTTGGGGAGGCTTGTATTAACCTATATAGAAGTAATCCTGAACTTTGGTTCCTTAAAACCTAGTTTAATACAGTAAAATATTTTTCGTCTTCCAAAAAGTCAATAATAATAATAATAAACAAAAAACAAAGGGAATCAATTTTTCAATTGATCACTATATGACGACCTTTATGTGGGGGGGGGGTGTAGCACCTCCTCCCAATTTCTCGTCCATTCCCGTCTTTGATAATCTTTATTAAATATACATACCTATACATATATTTATTTATTTATTGGTATAAACGGACTTTAAGTCCTATTACAAAATATAAAAGTTGTGTACAATACAATTGAATAAGATACACTGTAAAATATATAAACATGAATTAAATATACACTATAGATATAGACACAGTATACGAGTATATATACATATTATATATATATACTTAGTTATAAATAATTATAATAGACAGTATTATTATATAGCATTTATAGTAATTTATGTTGGTAGTTACTATTATTATTATTATTTATTTTATATACAAGAATATTAAATATTAGGTAGGTACATTGAACATGGAATTAATAATGAATATGTACATATGCAACAAACATAAACATAATAAGTAGTAGTACTACAGTATATTTTCGAAATAAACAAGCCGTACCGTTATGGAGTACAAAAATGTCGTAAAATGCATTTATTTTTCAATCAATCCATACCATAACTACATTCATTAATTACATCACAAAATATATGCAACAATATACATTAATAATTCTAATATTTTAAATCTATATAATAATGAAATATGATTAATATGTATAATTGTATACATTTAAACTAGAATTTACATTATATATTTGTTTACACGCATAAACTCCCACAAGACTATTAAGAAAGTCTTGGAACATATGGTGGCATTACCTGTCGAAAAATCTTCGAACTACCAAACTAAAAATTGGAACAAATTTACTAGTCCAGGCGCATGTACACTAAACGACCGGGAAATGTTTACACGGTTGGTCCGTGTATCTATACCACGGCTTTAAATAGAATGGTTACACAACGGCCTATAAGAGGACGCCACACATCTAAAATAAAAGACTAAAAACTAGTTTTACGCGAACATAAACACCGGAGTTACAATCAAAATGAAATAACCAATTTTTTACACTAGGTACATAAAGGAGAAATCCGGATAAAAGTTCTCTGATATCAGTTTTCTCACGTTATACTAGCGCCCTTGTGGCAGATTATTACACTACAATAGTCTTTTATTTCCTGTGAAACTATATTAAAAAATAAATAACGTGAGTTTTTGGTGGTTTTGGGAAGAATCTACGAAGGACATCTTATCACACGTCGTTGTGTAACCATTCTATCTAAAGCTGTGATCTATATAGACCCAGCGTAATTTTTAATACCATTTGATAGCATTGAAAGATTACAAAGCGACAACACCTTATTTTCTCTACATCGTGGTACAAAAGCGTAGCCGACCAGACAGCCCAAACATTGAATATAGACCGTGCAACTCGCATCTTAAGTGTGTCTTAGCTTGAAAACCCCTCCTTATTAGGAAAAAAATAATTGCTAACACATTTTTCCAGCGGCCACTTTTCATTCTCCCAACTAGGTATAGTTTATTATTAAACTAATAATAAAATTAATAATTGTTCTGTGTTATTTACTAACCAGTAACTATAGGTACCTGATTAATTCATGTGATTAGGTTTTCCAAAACAAACACAGTATCTACTATATGATTAAAAACAACATATTTTACGTTGTGATTTCGTATTAAAAGTATCGGTTTTTAACAAATTAGCAAAACTTTTTTCGTTTTAAATTAACAACTGAGGTAAAATAAAAATTGGATTTTATTCAATACTTTAATTTTATGTTAAACACCAGTCATAATACCTACTGTTGAAAGTGTGACAATTAAATAACTAACTAAGGGACATACACATATGAGTGCAGATGGAATTCACGGAAATATAGAATCAAAAATAAGAACAATTAGAAATATATATGATTATGATGATTTAAAGCAGGCAATTAAAGACAGCAGGAACAAATAATTATGAACAAGGACTGCAACAAACTGTGATTTTATTCATCAAGTATCAAAACTATAAAAATGTTTTATTTTAAATGTTTTAAAATATTTAAGTTTTAATAAGTACCTATTAAGTAGGTATATAATATTGAATTTAATTATGAGCAGATATGCAAATTATAATTTGACTAAAAAAGTAAATGAACACATACAGAATATAATATAAGTAATACATTTTAAAATTAATATGTCGTATTAATGTATAGGTACTAACTAACCTATTAAGTTATACTAATAGAAACACAGTAAAATCCAATACTGTGTTTTTAATTTGGAACAGAATCTTTGAAATTATCATAATACAAAATCAAACAAAGTAACTGCACATATTCCAAGGACAAATTAAACATATGGTTGATAAATAAAAATAATATAACCTAACTAATTTCTAAATTACACACTTTTAGATTTTATTTCTAACAGATAATTAGTGACCTGACAATATTTAGTAAAATGGCTTCTCTGTAAAATTTGGAGATCTGTAGTTACTGTGTTTTGTTTTTGGACAGCCGTAATGTTTTGTGACAAAAGTCTTCAAGTTTGTATCTTTGTAGGCTATTTATATATGATTTAATGACATCTTATATCATAGAATATAGGTACAGATTGAAGGGAAACTATGTTTATATGGTAGAAAATTATAGAAATGTCACTCAAGGTGATAACAGTTTGTTTACAAAAAACCGAGGACCAGCCATGAAGTTATCGAACGTAAAACCGAGGACTCGCCCTTAAGTTAATAGGTAACGTTAATTCGTTATATATTTTATATATACCTATATATATATATATATGCTTTGATTAGTGCAAGCATCTTCAAATCACCGATTACCGCGATAACAGTTATCAAAGTTTGTCAACAGCTGTTATTTTCAACATCCAAAGTCACCCATTTATCTTTATATAATAATATTAATAATATTTAATATAATTGGATTATTCCAACAAATTTAGATGTAAGGGTTCAACAACAATTAATATAACAATCATCCGGATTTACATTCGACCAAACATAGTCCATTTACAGTATGGGATGAGTTTCTACACCTAGTGTACTCTGTTCGATACGAATATCTTGAACATGAAATGCGAATTAACTAATCATGATAACACAATCTGAGAATATGACCACGCAAAAATTTCATCAGCAATCAATTTGTCCTTGAATGTCTGCTAAACACGGGTTATCCATCGGGCGAGCAATACTGCAGCACACAACTCGATTCTTAGCATAGTTGACTTTCATTGGTGTCATTTTTCTTTTAAAGTCTACTAGTGATTTGGACACTGATTTATTTAGTCGAATCAAACGTAAGCATTGTTAAGTATCCTCGCTCAGAGGCTTCACAAAAACCATATAGTTGTACGTGAAATTGTGTACGTGTTATTAAGTAGCGAAGGATTGGAACATTTGATAAACAATGAAGGTTTTCAATAAACATATGTCAACTGTTAGCTAATTCTGGTAGCAGAGATTCGTCCCAAGTTAGTTCAGCCTTCCAGATCTGCTGTGTGATATATTTAATATAGGTATCTTTGTTAGCAAAAATCACTGGCGCAAGAAACTCGGGGGGATTGAATATTCGAGCCACATGGAAATTATAATACATTTGGTAGTGATTAGAGCTGGACAATTATAGGATTAATCGATAAATTTTTTAATTTTTTAAATAATCGATTAATCAAACAATTGTTAATAATCAAATAATTTCATGATTATCTCAATTTATATGTCTATAGTATCTACTAATATTTGCTATTTAGTTTTTGGTATATATTTACTTGTGATTACAAATTCGACACACCATTATTATATGATATTATTATATAATATAATATTATTATTAATAGATCATTGCAGGAAGAATTTTTTTACAGTTTTTACGATTATTGAATAGATTAAAAATTTTTGATTACGACTATTCAATTAAACAAAAAAAGTTTATTTATCGAAAGTTTTCGATTATTTTTTATTATTGGATTGATCGATTATTTTTAATTATACGATTAATCGTTTATAATCGAAATGTCACTCATAATTGATTATCAATTATGAAATTTCATAATCGCTCAGCCCTAGTAGTGATATGAGTTGACAGATGTACCTATATTAAATCGGAAAAAATCCTATTACTATGTCTTGCAATACTCTCAGTGACAAGAATGGAGCAAAGTTTACTCCATATGTGACTGTGTCGAATTCAACCTCCTTCAATTCATCCAATGGTGAATCATGGCAAAATATATGCTGTATTTAGGAAGCACCAGATATATTTTACAAACATATATCTGCAGTAAAATTGAATCGGTGGATGCGAAATCGTAGCAAAATGTTCAATGATTTACGATGCCCTATTATAGTTTAGGACCTGTATATAAATACTGATTTAATGACAGCTTAAAAGCTGCCATTTTATTTTAAAATAAGGGAGGTAGAATTTTTTTTTTGGACATAGGCATATTTAAGAGAGCTAAGAGCTTCTAGTGTGATTTTCAACCGTGGACTGATTTTTTTTAAATTTTTGTAATACTCAGATTCGTGGAGAAGTTTACTCGATTTTGGAGGAGTTTACCATTCCCCCAAAAAACGTCTATAAATAAGATACTATAGATAATGCGGTTAAGCATTTATAATTACAATAAATCCAAATTCTCAGCAAACTTATAACTTATATTATATACCTATCAATTGGAGGATGTAAGAGATCAACAGGAATTTTAGGACAAATATTTTTAACAATATTAACAGAAAGGGAATTGAAGAGAACATAATCAAGAATCATATTTTTATACTAAGAATGTAATTATATTGATAAAAATAAAAATATGAATCAGTATTTGAAAAAGTAGCCGATGGTATATTATAATCGCTAACAATATGAAATCTGCATTAGGATATTTATTATAAATTAATTCAACGAAATCAAAATATTTGGCAAAAACTTAATAAGAGAACGTTGCGGCAATTTTATAAAAATTTTATCCTTTAGATAATGAACTAGTATTAGAGTTTCTGTGGTAGTGACGTAGCCAGGATTATGCAAATGGGAGGGGGGGGGTTAAGTATAAATTAAACTATAAGTTTTTACATTTTTTGTTAGGTTTGTTGCTCAATGCTCAATTATCTTATTGGACTATTCAAGGACTATGTTCAGTGGTGTATATACAAAGAATAAAAAATAAAAGTACAACTATAATATATTTATTAGGTTAAAACGTATGAAAAAAAGGCAATGGGGGGAGGGGGAGTAAATAACCAATCCTCTTTTGGCTACGCCACTATTCTGTGGTATACCTATATGTAAACATTATAATCACGAAATCCCAATTCAGATGATTGAGTGTTACTTGTTGGCCATGTTCCAGTGAATCCAAATAGGTATATCATATACAAAATTAGGAATTTGAGTTTTTAAATGACAGATTTTATTATTTAAACTACGTACATTTTAGTAATAAATATGTAAATTAAATTGGAGTATATTATTAGTCTTATGAATTATTTTGTATAATAGTTGATGTACCTTTAATATATTTTATAATAAGATTTTGCTCCTTAAATCTTCGGTTCTATAATTCTTTACGTGATTGTTTCATTCGTTTCCGTTGCATAACTATATGCGATTGGAGGATGTGGACGATTGGCCCATGTTGACGAAGTGCGTTAGTTAGATTGCGAGCATAGCATATAATAGGTAGGTATACCTCTAATGTATTGAATAAAATGATTTTTAGAAGACATAGCTTATCCAAACTATTTTTATTAGGATTTCCACGGCGAGAACACGTAAATTTAGAAATATTAGTAGTTAGCACCCATTTCTGTAAATATTTTTGAAATTTCATCATAATCAGGATCGGTAGTTTGATCAGAATTATTATAAGTTTCTTGTAGATTGAAAATAATAATATTGTTTGCACGTAATTGTCTGTCTGTAATTTCTGTAATCAAAGTTTGCTCGAAAGATGGATGCAGTAAAAAAATATAATATTACAAGAATATATATGTATATAATACATACAGGTACCTAACTGCTGGTAAACCCACTTCTAAAAATCAAGAGCAGTAATTGACACAGAATATTACATTTAATTTTTAAATAGCAAAAATATATTATATACCTACCTATACTTATATTTATTTAATATTAAAAATGTAGGTATATACTTTAGTTAAAATGTAATTAATTTAATTTAAAATAAAATAAATATCTACATAAATTATTACTTGATAACTTACTATAAAAAAAAAAAACTAAAGTAGAAAAAAAGTTCTCTCTCTCAATATATATATAGTATATACTATATAATATATGCATAGAAAATATAAAGTTACCACTTATCCCGAAGTAAAGTATAATGACATATTATAAATATATTTATATGAACTCTAAATTATAATCTGTCCTTGAAAAATATAACTAATTATCATTCTTCTCCCATGATGTTCACGATCTATAAATATTATAATAATATGAAAATACTTTTATTTTTAGGTCATAATGAAGCCGATTCACATAAATAAATATATGTAAATTTAATAACATAAACATTAAAAATAGGATATGCAGTGATTGAATTTGAAAAAAATTAGACGGGAGACGCAAAAGTGTATTAAATAATTATTCCCGGAGACTAAAATATCTCATCAAATTAGGTACTATTGAAGAATAAAGGTTATGCCCCTTATCGACTACCCAACATTTCGTAACAAAATAATAATTAATAAATAGGGACCGGATTTATATGCACAAAAAATCCTCAAAATATGCTACTAAAAATGCTGTAATATGCTATAAAATATGTATTTATTTTTAAATATGTACTTAAATATGCACTTAAAATTTTGTTTAAAATTATGTAAAAGTATGTAAAATGTATTAATATGTAAATATTGTAAA
>JAIPRL010004751.1:0-27792 GCA_025469235.1 Pemphigus obesinymphae | reverse complement strand
TTTTTATAGCCATTTAAATGTTACTGATAAAATGATAGGTTTTACAATACAGAAAGAAAGTTGTATAATATAAGTTGGTTGGTAGTCATTAGTCACTGCAGACTCATTTTATTACTAATAGTTTTATTATGTTATTGATTATTAATAGTACATTAATATTTTAATCATAATATAATTTATTTGTATACCTACTTAAATTTAAAATATACAATTTGTAAATATATTATATTATATAGGTACTAATGTACCTATTGTAGGCGTGTAAAATAAACTATTTATAATTTACTATAATTAAATATCTATTATTAAGAATTTTCGGATTCGCTATTTCTTTTATTAAATGGTCCATATAAAATATTGTAAGTTGTGTCTCCAATTTAATTTTCCAAAAATCATCGTCTCTTTTAATTTGTTTGACAAACATACCTATAAATTAACAATAAAAAAATAAACAATTATAAACTTCCCTATATTTATACACGAATTTAAGATATTTTATATTTATTTATATACCTTTTGGAGTCCACACTATAAAATAACAGGAAAGCTTATTAGTTACACGAAGTTGTCCTTGAACTTGATAATAATAATTATCATTACATTTTAATTCCATGTGACCGTCACCATCAATACTAAGAAATTTAATTTTCTTTGCTAATACACCTTCTTTAGGGTTCATATCTTTTATACTATGTGGACACTTAATTTCAACAATATCATGATGTTCGCCCACCAATCCACCATCAGGTGAACCAGTTAAAAAATTTAATTCGCTGTCCACAAATAGACCAGCAGGCATGACTTGAAAATGAAAATCATTTTCAAAACATTCCCTTGCCATGGGTTCATATTGAATACCATACCTATATCACAATAATAGTTTTCATTCGTTTTAATACCTGTAATTTATACATAATTTATAATATATACTTACATCATAGCTGGAGTTCTTATCATAAGTTCTTCATTGTACAAAATATATTTTATTGTATTTATTCTTGGAGTTTTTTCCCGAAGCTTACACACTCTTCCAAAATTAGAAGCAGTAAGTCTATATTTTCTTTCTTTAAACCAAATATCACATTTACTTTGGCCAATTGTACTTCTTTCTAAAGCTATTCTCTCACCATCACTTAGTTTTAAATTTAGTAAAATGTCATCAATTTTGGTGTTTAGACATTCCTGTGATATATCTAAGAAATCGCATTCCAGCTCATCACATAAATCACCATAATCTTTATCAGGTCCAGATGATTTTATTGAACGACACAACGTCTTACTAAACAAATTATTAAGAAACCATTACAAAAACAATATATATTATCATTTCTTATATGAAAATTAGTTAAAAATTGTAATAAAACTATAAAACCTTGTTGATGGACCAAAATTGAGTCTGTTACACTTATTACGGTTTCGATTGAACTTTTCTTGCTGTAATTTGTTAATATATAATTTAGTGAACTTTCCAGGACTTTTATTTGTAGCTTTTTTATAAAGATTGCGTAAATACTGTGGGCCACTGTTAAATGATGATACAGCAGTTAAACATCTAGTATTGTATGAACCTAGAAAACCATTTTGTTTAATAAAACGTATATTATGAACAATTATGAGTATTAGTGTCATAATAATATATTCAAACCTCGTAATGAATAATTAATTCTTTTTCCTCCCACAAATTTCGCTACAATGCTATTGTATGATTCGACAAAATTATTATTTACATCGTAAATAAGACTACTAGAGTGATAAGAAACCAAGTTTCTTGCTGCAGAAATATCTAGCCATAAGCCACATTTTTCCATTTCTGGTACATAATTCGTCACTTTTTTACATTTATCATTGCAGAAGTAACTGAAAAAATGTATATATCATTTTATTATACATTTTATTTGACCAAAACATTTTTCATTATTTTAAAATTAATTTTAGACTAACTTATCACAATTATTATGATCACCAAATACATGGTATGGTCCATTCAGAATATCTTTATTAAGAAATTGAACTTTTTGGTTTAATGTTAAATTATCCACATTTTTCCAGTGATCTATTGCTTTAGTAATAGCATATCTAAATATAATTTAAAATGTACAATATTTTATTTATTTATATATTATAATTATTATACTATAATTACTACAATAATTTACCGAAGTCTTAGTTTATTAATTTTTAAACATTTTCTGAGGTGCCCAGATACAACAACTCCAGTTGAACTTTTTCTTTTTTTACACATATCAGATATTCTGTTCATATAATTACGTAATATATGATTTTTGCACTATATTTTCTGAACTAAGCATTCAGGTCCATACGGTTTCGCCATGAGTAATTTTTTAGTGACAGAACTATCTCCATCTCCAATTAATTTGTGATATATCAAGTTATGCATTGATATACTTTGTTTGAAACCTTCGAGTATAATGTCAGATTCCATTCCTGTCGATGTATTATTCCAATTTTTAAAACAATTATGGCTAGGAGATTCTACAGAAGTAGCCCGTGCTTTGGAACATATAGAACAATATTTATTTCGAACCCCAATAAAAAGGACTTTTTTCGTTTTTTCTCCAACAATACAACCCTAGAAATAATATTAAAATACAATTGAACTTAATAAGCTCATTATTACAGTTTTTTTTAAATTATTGTATACGAGTACATACAACACCCGATAATGCGTTATAATTAGTTTTATAACTCCTTTTGGACCATGCGCCATCGGCAATTACAGTTATAAGTGGTACTCCATTTTTATTAACTTGTCCGTTTTCTATTGCTATGTTTGATTCTTCTATTGCCGCGGATGACATAGAATCCCAAGCTGTTTGCTCCGTAATTTGGGAAATTTTATCGTGTACTTTTTGGTACAATTTATTACTCATTCCCGGCATATTCATAGTACCAGAAAAAGCATCTAACAATGAAAATCCTTGACCAGAGTTAATTGCTGCTGATACAATAGTCATATCAACTGACATAGAGGATGAATTTGAATCTTCAGATGTTAGTATTTCAGTTTTACCACACATGCTACACTTAAATTTGAATTTACTGAAAAACCCTGTTTTTGTTTCCTCAATGAAATTCATATGTTTAAACGTACAATCAAAAGGCGAATGATCAATGTTTTTTATAGAATTAAATAAATGGTTAATATCAACCAAACGACGGCCTTCTAATTGCGATTTGAAATTTTTATTGGTTTCGGCTATAATTGTTGGCTCTTCATCGAATGTATTTGTTTCCATATCTGTCTCAACTGTTTCTACAATATCTATATTTGCAGTCCTCGAAGGTTTTACCACAGACGCTTTATTAGCAGAATTAATTCTATAACATTTATAAGTTACAACCTATATAAATAAACTATACTGTTTCATATTTTTTTGCCCCCAAAATCGAGAAATTAATTTTTGCACTCTACACAAAAATTTCAAAGTTAGAACCTCCCTAACAAAATTGCGAAGGGCTACCACGGGCCTCCGAAGGTAAATCCATTTCAAACAAGACAAAAAAAAATTTAATTTATTTTTTAAAAAAATACGAAATAAATTTCCGGTGTTTGTGTGTATTCAATTAATTTTGAAAAAGAAAATTACGGGCAAGTGAAAATATTAATATTAATTAATTTACAAGATCAAAGTTCGAGTTATTACCTAAGCAAATAAAAAAGGGCGTTCTTGTAAAATTTACCTCCAAAATCGAGAAATCAATTTTTGCACTCTACACAAAAATGTCAAAGTTGGAACCTCCCTAACAAAATTGTGAAGGGCTACCGCGGCCCCCGAAGGTAAATCCATTTCAAACAAGACAAAAAAAAATTAAATTTATTTTTTAAAAAAAACGAAATAAATTTCCCGGTATTTGTGTGTATACAATTAATTTCGAAAAAAAAAATTACGGGTAAGTGAAAAGAGAAATATTAATTAATTTACTAGATTAAAGCGGTTGAGTTATTTTCCGAGAATTTGCCACTGAATTGGGCTATGAATACATAATATTAATAATGAAAAAAACTTTTTATTTTATAATTTGTCGTAGATATATGGTTCTATATGTTCTATATAAATATAATTAATTTGAAGTAATTTAGGTAAATCCAGAAAAGTATTAATATATTAAATAAAAAAAATACCCTAAATTAAATTTACAAAATTATACCTGTAATAATAATTTGAAAAAAACTTACTTTGCCTTTTTTCTTCCTTTCTTCTTTCTGTATGCCGAAACTGTCTTCGTCTTATTTGAATATTTTTTTAAACAATTCATATTTTTAATAAAAAAATAAACTTATAAAAAAAATAAACGAAATGACGAATAAATACAATATAATCCAACTAGATGTATCTATGTCGTAAGTACCTACTCGTGTCTAGTATATTATAATAATTAATAATATTACAAAATACTAAGTAGTAGGTAGGTAAAGGCTCAGTTGTCGTAGTATACGGGTTACGGGTACAATATAATAATATGTGTTGATTATTTATATATTATGTCTATATGATACAGCGACCGCAAACAATAGTATTTCAAATAATAAAATCGGAAACGATAATATTATTAATATTTTGGTGTTGAGTTACTTGTAGAATTATTTACATGTATAAATAAATACCCAGTTTCTACAAAATGATTTGTTTTTATTTAACAAATACGTATTTCGAAAACAATGTTTTCATCTTTAGTGTTAAACAACTAGTAGTAGTAGTAGTATGTGAAGCATACTTCAAGTAGTCCAATTTTAATATTGAAAACTTATCTGAATTTGTAAATGCTTATTCTGTTTTGTAGAAAAATATTTTGAATTTTTATTTTATTTATTAAATATGATTTTCTTTATGATTTTGCTATTTTTTTCAAATTAAACATTTAAGTCAAAAAGTAAAAAAATTAAAAATATTTTCATACAAAACACAGGAAAATAAATTAACTAATTCAAATTAGTTTTCAAAGTTTAAATTGCACTAATTAAAGTGTGCTTATTTATGATTCGCTTATTGGTCTAAATACACAGAGAAAACTACCGCTTTAACCACCACTTTAACTAAAAAATATGTTATGTATGCTTATAGTAAATATTCTCATCTATCTTATTCTATTTAAATGTTGAATCTAGGATAACTAGGAGAGAATGTGAACATATAAACCGAGAACTTGTTTTAATGCCGCTAAAACTTAAATCGCAATGGAGTTCAGAAATTTTATCGGATAACTAGGCTGATCTGTGCGATTGACTAGTAGTATTGACGATATCTAACGCCCTTACACTTTATTATTAGAGAGAGTATTTTGACGTTCTGATGGACGTTCTTATGCGGCTCGCATATTATCATAGATACAAAACATTTTTACAAAAAAATTTTTTTTAATATGATTTTATGGACCTATTTGAAAAAGTATAATATTTTATTAAATTACAATTTATAGAAAAAATTTACAAAAAAAATATAGTGTTCTTGATATAATATTTAAATATGTATTTTTATAATTTTTAATTATTAATTATTATCTTATTTGTTGCGTGTTTATTTTATTCTATGACTGTACCTACCTACCTGTTTAGTTGATTGTTTTCGATAACACAGACATTTCGGGAAATAGTAGGAAATTTGTTTATCCATATATTCGATGGACGATAATCTTTTCCGAAAATATTACAATATCATATTGATGATTGCATTGCGAATAATCTATAGATTCGGCTTGGACTAAAAATAGTGTGTACCAAGAAAAAATATAATAAATAATATTAATTATTATAAACAAATATATTAATTAATTAACATAACCTAAGTCTTGCAGTCAAGTCTTGGTCTTGGTTTTGTTATCTCTAGTACCTAAGACCAAGGCCAAGGCCGATTTTGATCATCACTAATTACGATCGTATTTCCAATTTTTAATTAAATTATTTGTGTTCGTATTTGTTCATAAAAATTATATGAAATTGGTTTTCTTATCAGTTTTTGTTATAGTATACGTATATTAAATTTTATATCTTTTTTAGGTAGAACATAATAAAGTAGGTATATAAGATATACCTTACATTGTATCCATTTATATGTTTTAAATTGTATTTTATCTAAATAAAATGATTTAAAATATTTCCTGATAAAGTAGAAAAAATTAATTTGAATGCTCAGTTTCCTTAAACACCTCATTTAGGCATATGATAGATATAATAAGTACTACAAAAGGATTTTTAAAAATTGAAATAGATAATTAAATATAATAAGTTAATTTGACACACAAAATAAAAATCTAAAATATTTTATCTAATTTTTAAATACCAGATAAAAACGCAATTTATTTATCTTTTATATATGTAAAAAAATAAATATTTATCTTTTATCTTAATAAAAAAATAATTTATGTATTTTTCTCATTATCTAGATAAAGATATATCTTTGTTCAACAACCATATTAAATCAAAAAATCCAAATTTTTAGTGTGTTTTGAATGTTTGAAAAGTCTTTGTGAATCCATTTTTGAGCCTACATTATGTGATTAACAGCGATGTAGTGATAATCTATTTAATGTCCAGTAATGATTTCAAATGCACTTTGTGATATCTATGTGACATTTAACGGTTGTAAGGGAAATAATATTACATAACCATATGATTATTGCATTTATCGAGGTTAAAATTAAATTGTAATAAAATTGTGAATGTAGTTCTACATTCCTTAATTAGTCACGTTCTACACAAATTGGTGTCTCAGCTCTTTGGTAAGTTAATGCATTAAACTCATAATATGTTAAATATTAATAGAGGCCATACGTTGAAATCTGATAGGTTTCTAGAAGTTTTCAATAGTGAATATTTATTTATTTGTTTTGTAAGTTTTTAATCAGCATATATAAGAGGTTGTTTTTGAGACATCACATGCACTTTTCATCCAGATCGCAAAACAAACATGTTAACCCAAAACTATTTGAATGAGAATTTGTTAAAAGTTATATTAACGTATTTGATCAAAATAATGTTTTGGTGAATTATTAATCTTCTTATGTAAACACGTCAATCGTCGTTTTGTTATAAAAATACCTTATTTCGTATTAATTTATTATTATTCGTCATTCTCTGTATAAAATTATTTTAAATTATTTATAATATTATGTTAAAAGGTATCTATGTTATTTAGGTACATTTTAACAAACATCTGGGGTCATATTGTTTGCTGTTTGATTGAGAATTTTATGATAAAAATTTTTGCCAGTAATATTATTATCATTCATCATCGATTTAAAATGTATAATTTATATTTTCTAGTTCCTAAATTATTTATTGTTACTAATATTTTTATATTAATAATAATAGAGGCTTTTCTATAATAAAACGTAAATTAAGGAAACATGATAGGATTTACAGTAAACATTAATTAACAGAGTTAATTATTTCAAGTAGTACTACAAGGAAATTCATTGTGAATGAAATCGAATTTTCTGATCTAATACTAAATTTTGGGAAGTAGTGGTTTACTTATTATAAACGAAATTGTGTTTCTTTTGAAACTAAACAATCTAAAAGAAACACGAAGAAAGATTTTGCAATTTCCACATTTAGTCAATTTATATAGGTATGTCTGTAATTTTCCAGGATATAAAAAGCTCTTCCTTTTATTAATGGTATTATAAAACACCATTTTACAGTGAAAAATACATTAAATAGAAATGTTGAACTACCAATCAATATTGATGAAATATTATATCTAAATGAAAAAGTTCCCCTCAAAAACGATAAAATACTGGACATTAAAAAACTTATGCCTTACATTGAAGAACAATATAAAGACTTTTGCAATAAAATTTTACAATGGTCTGTGATTGTTTGATTTGTTTTAATTATATTTTTAGTCTCATTATTATCGTTATAGTATATTTTTAATTTTACTATCCAAAGACTGGCAAAACCAAAGTGTTATTATCTTTTAACAACATCAAATTTTTAATTGAATTTGAAAATAAAAATAATATATTTTTTATTTTAGTGTAAAAAATATATTATAATTATTTATTAAGTTAGATATATAGCACTTTTAATGAGACTAAACTATTCAGAAATGATGATATTATTTTGGTTTGTTATATAATATTATTTTGTTAATCAAAGACAAATGCAATAAAAATAAAATAATCTGTAGGTAACTACTTATAATTTTAATAAAAAAAATTTTTTTTCTTTTTATCAGTATTTTTATTTTATTATATATTCAAAGTTTGTAATTTATTTTAATTATTATTTGTTGTATAGGATTTAATAAATAAAGTACATTATTTTGAAATTATAAAATAATGAAAATATTAACATTTGTTAAAATTGTCCTATGTTACTGATAATATTTTGATATTTGTAGAAAAACTAATTTATAAAAAAAAATGTCCTTCTTGCTATTTATTTTTAATGTACCTAATGCTTTTAATCAAAATTATGATAATTAGTATTAAAATGCAAATTTATCAAGAGAAAATAATTTTTCGTATCTCCTGAAAATTTTTTAAAAACTTACATATAGGTCTCTTTTAACAATTACCCATTCATTTACAGATTCTTAAAGTCATTTTAGAGTTAAATTACCTATTATAAAATCGACAAAGGACGACATTTTGGAATGAACCTCATTTGGAATTTTTGATTTATTACTGTTTTTTAATATTAATTTTAGATTCTGTTTGTAGCGATAAGTCGTTTTACAATGATTTATATTTTCTTTTAGTAATATATTTAAGTTGATAACATTTTTTTCCAAACGTATTTAGTGCATGTCTCATAGTATTGTGTACATATGAAATTGCTGTTTTTACAGTCATTTTTTGTTTAAAATGAAACAGGGAACAACTTTTCTTTTGTGCTTACCACATGTATAATTGATAGATATTACCTACTTTAATTATATTCATATATACTCATTACTCAATATAATTGTTTATACCTGTACTTACTCAGAATATAATATAATCAAAGGTTATAACTTATATACTTTAGTTAAATACTATAATAAATATTGTATGCTAAGTATAAATTTAGCTATATACCTGTATAAAAGTAATAGTTAAATAGTACCCAAAGGCCTAAAGTACCTAATATGCGATCTACCCAAAATACGTTTATCACTTTTGGGTCAACTGCCTCCAACCTACCACATACTTATTAATTAATTATATACATTAATTAATGTCATTCTTGTTTTATATCAATCTGGTATTTAATTCCTCTTAGTTTTTATAATATTATATTGGAGTGCAGAGACGATTATTTGTATTTAAATGATTGGTATAATGTAAAATTATTCGTCATTATTATTGAAATAGCTTATTAATATTAAATTATATTGTTTTATTTTATAAGTAATACATTATGAGTGCTTTACAAATTTATTTATGTCAAAAAAGGTTTCAGTTTTAAAAGCATCCATCTAAAATCTACGGCCAACGTATAAATGTATAATTTCTAAAATTACATGAAAATAGACACTGACACCTACACTTTATTATATAGATGTACTATAGCTGTTAAATCGACTTTATTCGAAACTGTTTAAACTGTTAAATCAAAAAAGTTTAAGCTAAGCCTGTCTTCAACTAAATATTTAAATTATCTATATATGTTATAAAAATACTTAATAATTGATATAAATTGTCTGATAATGCAGTAATACATTTAAAGGTATTATTACATTTTTAATAACTTTATGGATTTAGTTTCGATTTTCTTTACATATTTCTATATTACAGATATATTTAATAATAAGATTGTTATATATCTGTTACCATTGCACCAAAAAGTAATTAGTTTGTTATAAGTACTCATTTTTCGATGTACCTAATTAATTTACTTTAGTACTTAGGGTACTATACTGATATGTACTATCTATATATGACTAAATTTTGCACACAAGATAACATTAATAATTAAAGTTAATAATTAAATATTTATTATAACTTATAAATAGGTACATAAAATGTAAAAATACGAAATTTTACTATTACACCATTAAAATATGAAATACTGATATCAACAACAAGTCTTAACTCGTCTTTATAATCAAAATTTGAATTTTTATTAGAATATTGATTATGAAATATTAACTCTTGTGATTTGACACTTTATAATTAAAGTTACTTATTGACTTAACTCAAAATTATTTATTGAACTTTGATTATAGATATAAAATGTAAATTTTATATTTAGTTTTAAATTATTAATATATTATATACTGAGCTGTTTACGTAATACTTGTTTTGTATAGATAAAAATCGGAAAATTCGAGTTAATTCGTTTTGACCGCACACTAAAGAAATATACTCATTTTTGTATTTATCTTTAAAAATTAAAACAATAAAAAAGCTAGGGAAGCATTTTACGCGTTGGGTATGATATATGTAAAGGAAATTGGTCTATCCGTCACTTAGGTCCTTAAATAGGATTATGTTTTATTATTATAATTTTAGATTTGCAAGTGTTGATACATATTTGTATTCGATAAATTTGATTCTGAGCAGTGTAATTGACACCCACTTGAAACAAACCTGTGTGTGTATCGTTACACAAGTGAATTTGTATGTATGTACATTTGTACATATTATGTATGTACGAGTATAACTTTGGATGTTCATTAATTCTCAATTTTAAAATGTGCATATATATAAAAATTAAGTATAAAAAAATTAGGTCAATCAAATAAGGTTAACCCGTGCCTAATTGCAATTCAAGTTTGAATTAGTTCAAATTTACAATATATAGGTATGAGAATATTTTATATTTTCGTAAATATTTCGCAAACTTTTTAGTAAATTGAAATTGTTTATACTAGATGATTTAAATGAAATAAAATTGTCTATAAACTATATTCAAATAAGTTTTTTTTAATTTTTCTATTGTTTAAGATATATATTAAATTTTATGTACAAAAATACCGTATAACTAAAAATATTAATTATAAATTATAAATTTATAATTATATAATGATAAATATTCCTAATATTTTAGGAATATTTATATTAATTTATAATAATATAATATATTTAAGAGTAATTAAATTTCAAGTCATTAAATATTAAATGTGTTTATTTACGTAACAGCATACCTTACAGATAATTTTCACAATTGTACAAGTCTAACCGTGCATATACGTATGTAAGTTTTTTTATTATTTTTGTACATATATAATATAATATATATATGGTAATAAGATAACGACGAATATTGTTTTGAGATATTACTCAACTGTTATAACAATTTCATACTCATAATAACTTTTCTATTGCACGTGATAATTTTATAAATAATTTTATCTTATCTTATGTATATCGTCTAACAGATAAAGTTTACCTCAGTCTCCAACAAAAGTCTAGCGCTTATTTAGTACGAATTGTCATGTCTTGTTATGCGTATCATGTATTTAGTTCTGTGTTAGTGTATTGAACTTGTTTTTTAAATTTCTATCTATAAAATAATTGTAATTTATATAAATTAATAGGTATGAGTTAAACTCATTATGTTTGTGAAACTTCAAAAAGACCAATATATATACTCGTATTTAATTGAATCTACAGAAACTAAAATTTTCAGTTCAAAATTATCATCATTGAAACGAAATTTCCAGGTATTTTTTTTTTTAACATAATAAGAACCGTAAAATTAAATATTCACTCAAGTGTAAATTTGGTTATTCGAGAATGTTTGATATTTTGGGAAAAAAGTTAGAATTCCGACAAAGGTTATATAACACTGCATATATAGTTAATACAAATGTACGATAACTAACGAATTAAAAAAAATATGTACTAAAATAATTTGCAAAATTGACCACAGAAAAGAAAATGTGTTTATTGCCATGTTTTATAGTCTTTGATATTTTATATTTAATGATATTTAATTTATTTAAAAAATATATTTTTGAACATTATGTTTAATCGTACGATGTAAATAAACATATTTATAACATATAGGTAATAAAAATTTACCATTATTAATAATACTTTTCGTTATAACAATAAAAAATTTAGAAGATGTGGTATTTTTGTATATTTAACCTACAGTCTATCGCATGTTATTAGCTTATGTTTTCTTCACGCCGGGTAAATATTTTCTTTAAGTTAATTTTGTACGTTTATTCATCAATATTATTGATTATATCTTTATTTTATATAATAAATTATAAATTATTATATTTTATTTTATATTTATTACTTTATTATTTATAAAACGTAATTAGATTTATTTTGTAAAAGCCCCTGTGGAGGGGGCTAAGAATACCTCCACGGTTTCCTCATGCCTGTCGTAGAAGTCGACTAATTGAGGTTGCGTCAGGCCGACAGCTGGCATAAAACTTGTCAAAAATGTATGAGAAGTATTAAAAAGACGAATTTTCCCATCTCGGATGTTCGCGGGAAAAACAAAATTGCATACTTTGGTGTGGAGATAGCCTAAGAGACCAAGTGACCAGTACCAGCCTGACCACGGCTGCGGTAGCCGTTCCATCAATTATATTTGCGGTCTACCCAACGGCCGTGTGATGGTGTAGGGAAAGCACCAAGGTGTTTTGGGTTAGATGAGTACGCCGGATAGGTTCAAAGTGAGAGTAGGTACGTGGAATGTAGGAACAATGACAGGTAGGAGTAGGGAGTTATTAAAGTGGGCATTAATGAAGAAAGAATTACCAAATGTGTATGTGAACATAATTGAAGATATGTATGAAGGGGCGAGTACAAGAGTGAGAAGTCTGTGTGAAGAAACTGAGGATTTTAGGGTCAGAGTGGGGGTACATCTGGGTTCAGCTTTGAGTCCTTAATTATTTTCCCTGGTAATGGATGAGATAACAAAGGATATACAGTGGTGCATGTTGTTTGCAGATGATATAATACTGATAGGAGAAAGTCCTGAGGAAGTGAATGGTAGATTTGAAGAGTGGAGGGAAGCTCTGGAAAGTAAAGGACTAAGGATTAGTAGGAGTAAAACAGAATATATAGAGTATGATTTTGGTGAAAGGGAACACAGAGGGAATAGGGAAAGGCTAGAAATAAAGTTAAGTGGGGATGTTGTGGGAGAAGTGGAGAGGTTCAAGTATTTAGGGTACGTTATACAGAAAGATGGGGGTTTCGAAGATGATATGAAACACAGGATTAAGTGTGGATGGACGAAGTGGAGAGAAGCGTGTCAGGTATTCTGTGTGATAAAAGAATCCCTATTAGGTTAAAAGGTAAATTTTATGAGGCAGCGGGAGACCTGCAATGATGTATGGAACAGAATGTTGGGCAGTAGATAGAAAGATAGAACAGAGAATGAGTGTAGCTGAGATGAGAATGTTAAGGTGGATGAGTGGAGTTACTAGAGAGAATAAAATAAGGAATGAGTATATCAGAGGTTGTATAGGGGTAGCTTCGATAGTAGACAAAATGAGAGAGAATAGATTAAGATGGCTCGGGCATGTATTAAGGAGGGATATGCATGCTGTTGGTAAGAGGGGGAGGGGTAGACTGAAAAAGAGATAGGGAGATGTAATGGCGAGTGATATGAGGAAGGTGGGAGTAAGTGAAGAAGATGCGGGAGATGGAGTTAAGTGGAAGTGTAGGACAAGGGTGGCCGACTCCTAAATAGTTGGGAGAGAAGGCGAAGGAGAAGAAGAAGAGTACACTGTTAGACATCCTATGCAATTTTATTTAATTTTACTTTTAACTATTTTAAAATCTACTAAAATGATTTATACTGATAAACAATATTTATAATTAATTACCCCTATTTTTTGAATATGTTAAAAACATTAGTGTATAAACACTAATTATTATTGATAATAATCAAGTTTGTTTGGTAATAGATGATTTGAGGTAAAATATGATAACATTTTATAAAAACACACAAAGACAGTCAGTCACGTTGTACAAACCGATGTTATAAAACATTTTAATTATATTGTAGTTATTAAATATAATAGTTATATTAGACTTTGTTATATTATTAAAAATAATAGTTCTTAATCAATGTTAGTTATACATACTATTTATAATATTATATACTTCTAAAATACTACAGTTGAAATAAAATATAAATTAAATGTAGTTGTTAATTTTAAAATTTGTATTATTGGTTGTTAACATTGAAGTCATTTTTGGTTTTATTTCATAAAAATAATAATAATGTTCATATTGTATATCTCGACATTCCAACTTTATATGCAAATAACCTATTTCTGCTAAAAATTAAAAACTTAAATCAAAACTTACATAAGGCGAATGCTGAAACCGTTCGGCTGCCGTCCTTAAGTAGTTTTTAATCATCACATCGTGATATTCGTGTTTTTTGTCAGCGTTTATTAGAGCGCAATAGGTATACTTGGCTTGAGGCAATATTGCCGATAGATTTTTAACAGAATTTGTTCTAGACAATTTTGATTTCAATTTGTTACCTACTGAACGACCTAGACTTCCAAAGAGACCATTTTTGCATGTTGCATCATTGTTTCCCTAAAACAAATATACAAATTTCTCTAGTATAAATAAAAATTGAATGTTATTTTAAATACTTGTGGATCAAGTTTCACAATATCCAAGTAACTGTTTAACAACGACAATGAATCTGTAAATGATAGTTCTTGATTTTTATCTAGAAAATGATTGTTTTCACCAGGATCAACAGGAAACTGTAATGGTAAGAGTTCACCATTACAATCTACCAAAGGTATAGCACCTGAAATTAAAAATTATAATTGTATAGGTAAATAATATAGTGCTTGTCGCTTGATAATATTATAATAGAAACATACAAGAAAGTGTGGAATTTGGTGTTTCCATTGCAACCAAAGCGGAAAAATGTCCTCCATCGTATACCAATAATAAGGGAGAACGATGGCAATCACAAGGATAACACTCCAATGGCAAATAAATACCTCCAAACTGTATAGGAGCTAAAGCTTCGCCATTCATATCCTAAAGATAAATAAATTTAATTAATTGGATAATAGTATCAAATATTATTATAGATACAGTTATGAGCTAAAATAGTGAATGTTTAAATAACTACATATTTATTAACAACAAAATAAACACACCTTAAGAATTGTATCAGCTATGACAATTATAGGTCTTTTTAAAACATGAGCTAAAGCATAAACATGAATTTCTTCAAGGCTCTCATAAATGTATCCTTCAGTATCTCCATTTCCACTGTTATTTAAAAATGTTAATTATTAAAATAACAGTAAAAACTAAAAATATTAAAAAAAAAAAAAAAAAAAAAAAAAAAAACATAACAAACCTTGATAGGCTCTGTTTCCTCATACGAGGAACAGTAGATGCCATGTTAACAATTGCATTCCATTCTCTGCGCCATTCTTGTTCTGTATATACAAGACCGAATAAAGAATTCATAATAGTTTGTTGCCGCTGCCAACGCCGCCAAAGTGAATGTCGAGCTGGGCCATTGCTAAGAAATGAATGTAAAGCACGCCTCAAATTTAATAAACGATCATGAAATCCCCAGATACCTAAAAAAAATTAAAAACAAAATTAATTAATTAATAAACTGAAGAAAAATATGATTTTATTATCACAGATGTTTGTAAAAAATTTACAATTTATTAGTATATACGATATATATATAATACATTACATTTCCAAAAAAGATAATGAAAAATATTAATTGAGACATATATATAATGTGAACATAACAAAACTAAAAAGTAATCAGTTACATCACATTATCAATAATGTATAATATCACATAAAGCTTCATAACTTGAATTTTTATTGTTTGATACATTGTATTGTGATTTCTGAACTAAAATTTGGCTGCTTTTAATATAAAATACAGATTAATTTTAGTTTTAAATTGAAGGTAAACATCATTATTGATGTTTTATTTCTAACTAATAAAAACATAACTAATATCAGTGGTATGTGATACTGCTAAGTCACTATTATAGTTAAAGCACAGGCTTAGTTAGCACAGTTAACTTATTCTATGGTTAAAGGTCTATAGATTATCGGTTTTAGCAATTGTATAAGGTATACAGTATATTTTGTATTCTGTACACCGACAGTGTGTGGGCTAAAACCAGCCGTTTTAAAAACCATACATCGTAATAAGAAAAGTGAGCAATGATTTTTCTTCTGTATACAGTATTTTTAATGACAATACAGGAAGTATTTATGTATGACTAAAACTATACATTGTTTTTAGTAAAATGACAATAGATTAATAGTATTTATATTATTATTTAATATTTATAAATTGAAATATAGGTGTTATTATATAATATAATATATTATAAAAGTTCTAAGAACTTAAAGGTATTAGAGATTTTATGCCTATTATAATTATTATATAAAAATAATTAATTTAATATAATATATTCAGAACACTTAAAAACGGCAATTTTTATACTATATATAATTATACTAAAATATATAATGCTGTTAATATACATATATTTATATACAAGGGTGTTTCGTTTTTTAACACACAAACTTCAAGAATAACCGCATGTTAATAAATGAAATGAAAACGAAAACCTATTTTGCGTTTGGAAAGTTCAGAACTTTTAAAGGTACGTACAAAAGTTATTTAATTTAGTTTTAAATTGCCTGCAAAATAAAATATCTCACAAGTTTTACCGACCATCAAAACCCCTAATTTTGATGTCACGTGATTTTTGCAATTTTCAGAAGTCGGTATGACGCTGCATGGCGTCAAATATAAAAATCTCAAAAATTGTATGATACCTATATCAAAGAGTGAAATTTAGCGAACAAAAAATGTTATGAAAACATTGATTTTTCATCAAAATAATGATGAAAAGAGAATATTATCTTATAAATATTTATTATTAACAATATTACAATAATTAGGTATGTGCTTATAAAATACAGACATTCATTTTATACTGTAGAAATTTAAAATTAACTTTTATTTAATATAATATTGAAAATGAATACATCAGAAATTGATGAAATTTACATTATTTATAATACGTATCTAATAGGTATTAGCAGGGTTGAGCAAGATACTATAAAAAAAAAAAAGGTGCACTTCGCTCGTTGGGTGTCAGTAAGGGTGGATGTACATCGCTACTGAGCGAATTGAAAAAAATACATTGGTGGATGTATTGCATTTGAAAGCAATAATAAATCATTGCATTCAATAAAACGATTCTGAGAGTAGCTTCGGTGTAGTATTCATAACTCTTAATATTAGTTATATACTCGGTACCTACCTATATTTAACATTACATCAAAGATCAAATGTAGATATAAATATGATCTTACGAAATTATGAAGAAATGAAAAATCTGAATTTAACAAAATAGTATTTTTGCCGTTTTTTCATCTTTTGTTGGTAGTTTTTCCTTATGCATTAAAAAACTGTTGAGAAAATCGAAAAATTTCCTTTTTAAAATACCGACTAGATGAAATTAGCTACAGGAAACCATGTAACCTTGTAAATATCTGAGTTTTCCTTCTGGTAGTAAATTTGTTAGCAGAGAAAAAAAATGAAAAATAAACATCATTATTAAACCACTAGCTCCGTCGCTACGCTCAAAATCTAAAATATTTTTTTTCGGTCGGTTTTTTTTTATTTAGTTAAATTAATACATACCAACATTATATTAAATTTTTTCAGGTTTTAAAATTTCTTTTTACCAATTATTTGGACTTAAATACCTCAAAATTGATCATTTTGTCGAAAAATTAAAAATGACTATAAAAAAAAAATTGTAACTACAGATTTTTGAGATTTTTTTAAATTTAGTTAGAGTAACATATATTTAACGCTGTATAATATTGTCAGGCCTTAAAACCCAAAATTGCCTCTTATGGTACTTAGAAACCTCGAAATCTAAAATGTCTATAAATAGCCCAAAATTACAAAAAAATTTTTAAAAAAACTTAATAAACGTAAATATATTACTAAATTAAATATTCAATGTAAATTTCAGGATTTTTAAGTCATTGTTTTCGAAATTATGAAGAAATGAAAAATCTCGATTTGACGAAATCGTATATTTACCGTTTTTACCTAATTTTTTTGTAGTTTTTCCTTACTCATTAAAAAACTATTAATAATATCAAAAATGGCCTCTTTAAATACCAACTAGATGCAATTTGCTACCGGAAACCGGGTAAGCTTGTAAAGATCAGAGCACTCCTGATAGAAAAAGTGTTTACAGAAAAATAAAAAAACAAACATCATTGTTAAAACACTAGCTCCCTCGCTATGCTCAGAATCTAAAAAAATATCTTCATACATGATAAATTCATTTTGGATTCTTAATAGAAAAGATACAAGTATTAAAGAAAGATACATAAAAGATACAAGATACTCTCAAAAATACAATTATTATTTTATAGTAAAAATTGTTGTTACTTACTTACTAGTTTTATAAAAAAAAATATGTATATTATATTCAATATTTCTCAAAATAATTATTAATAACAATATAAAAATAAAAAATATTATATTATAGAATCATATAAATAAAAATATACATATTATATGTGTATAATGTATATAGCTACATACACATAGGTATTAAAATATTTTATAGGAGAGTAAAACAAATATTATCCAATTACCTACCATTTTATTCAAAACATTACCTATAGGTATTACATAAAAAATTTTATTTTAAATATTATAAAATAATAATATAAGGTAATATTTTTTATTATAATATTTTATGGTATTTCAGTCACAATTGCTCCAGTTTATTTCATATTTGTTCTTCAAATTTTTGTGACGTAACAGTTAAAAATTCAAGCATGAAAATTTAGAACAATGCTCAACAAATATCAAAATAATTGTTTTATTTTTATACTATGAGATAAGAAGAAAAAATTTCAAAATGTAATTACCTATCGATTACATATTTAGAATTTTGATCTTTTAATGTATCTTATATCTTTTCACATAAAAAGATACATGATACTGGGAAAAAAATGTATTTTGATACAAGATACAAGATACTTTCACAATATGTATCATGATACAAGATACATTTATCTGTGATACTGCCCAACCCTGGGTATTACAATATTGTAGTTATTGATAGTTATGTTTGTTTTGTAATTGATTTATAAAATAATATTTCCTTAAATTAAAAATAGATATTTCCATAATATTTGTTGTCCCAAAAAAACCCCTATTTTGATATGTCACATGATTTTTGAGATTTTTATACTTCGGTGGCACACAGCATGATGCCAGTGTCTGAAAGTTGCGAAATTTGTACAACATATAAAAATAAGGGTTTTGGTGGTCAGTAAATCTCGTGATGTATTTTATTTTGCAGTAAATTTAGAACTAAATTAAATAGCTACTGTAAATACTTTTTAAAGTTCTGAACTCGCAAAACACAAAATAGGTTTTCGATTTCATTCACTAATATGTGATTATTCTTGAAGTTTTAACGTTAAAAAAAGAAACACCTTGTATACATATAATATAAATATATATATATATCGGTTACAGGATACACCAAAAATTAGTAGGTACAAACGATGAGATAATTTAATTTTTGTTGCGATTCGTATTATAATATAAAATATTTAAATATTAATATTATAGACATTTTAGGAAATTTTGGAAGACAAGTAGAAAACTAAGGGTAGGTATATTATAACTAGTGGCAGTACTATATTATTATACTGTATACCGTATACAGTTGCTAAAATCGATAGTGTGTGGGGCTCTTAAGTTTATGAGTAAAACTGTACACCGTATACTGTTCCTAAAATGGATAGTGTGTGGGGTCTTGAGTCTTACTTCCTTGGGGAAGTAATAAAGAATCTAAAAGTGTTTTCAAAATTGTTATCGGAGTACACATCATGTCACTGTTGAAATTAAAATGATTAGTTTTTAATAAAAAAAAAAATGGTGGTGTGGAGGCCCTTTAAATCAATAAAGTATTATTTCAGCTCACCCAATGAAGCAGCATGTAAAAGACAATTTCCATCACCAGAGGTTGAAAGTGGCCAAAGCCTTTGACAAAATCCAGTCCACCAATTCAATCTTGATGCCTGTTCGAGAGAACTTTGCATTGCTACAGCTATCAAGTCTTTTTCAATGAACATGCGGAATTTTTCTATACAACAATATACATATGTTAAAATATTTGTATTTAAATTATATAAGGAGACAAGGATTAACTAGGATAGAACATATTACTTAAAATATTTACCTTCAAGTTGTGTCAAATCGGGTAGAATAAATGTATAAACAGGAGTTTCCACAATTTGTAATTCATCTTCAGTACTATCAATGAATATCAATTCGGATCTTGCTTGAGAAACAATGTTCACGTTATCGGTGGCATGTGAAATACCTCTTTTGAGTGTTTTATCTAAAAGTAAATTAATGAAAAGGGAATATCAGTATAGCTAGTGCACCACAACTTACTCATAAGTAAAAATAATTTTTATAAAACTCATTAACTGTAGGTATTCTATATATTATAAAATTGTTAATAGTAAAATAATTTTAACAAAAAAGTAGGTCTACCTAATCACTTATCTGCCAAAAACATGATTATTTTTTTGAATTCATTACATTTTTAACTATTCAGTATAAAATATAGGTAAGTAGGTACCTAATAAAATAAAGTAAATACACAATTGTGTGGTGTAAATTTAAAATAACATAAATACTTACAGGCATTTGCATCAAATGGTTCATCTTGAGGTTTTGGTGGTGTTGTTCCAGTTAGTGGTATTAGTATGGAATTTTGGGATAATGAAGTTGTCTCATCCATGAAAGGGACTGCTGTAATGTTACCGTTCTCAATATCCTCAAAACTGTTACTGTTGTGGCCATATAACCCACAATCAGGTTGGTCGTAATGGCTAGAGCTTTTCCGCTCCACCCTGACCAATAGTGCATTGCTTTCCTCCACGTTGGTATCTATTCTAAAAATAAATAGTACCTATGTATAAAATATATCACTAACTATTAGGGTAGATACTAGATAGTAGAATATATAATATAATAAATGTAAATATCTTTTAAATATAAAATCAATAAGTACCAGTTATTAAATGTTTTTATTCTTGAATTAATGATTCAATTTTAGATAGTTTTAAATAGGAAGGAAAATAAAATTGTTTAAAATAATACTAGTCTAGAAGTACAAAAAGAAAACATCTTAGGATATACCTAATATGTAGATAGGTACCATAGTCAGAATAATTTCAATTGTATAACTATTAAATTGATAAATTTATACCAATAACATTAATTAATGCTAATTAGAAGAAAAAACAAAATAAGTAATAAAATGTAATTAACAAAATAGGTAAGAATAACTAAATTATACTCGTAATAGGTATATACTCATATTTATCATTAGTATTGTATGATTATAATTATACATAGTTATTCTCAACTCGTTATAATAATTTGAATAAGTACCAAATACCTATTACAAAATAAAATATGCCTTCATTTTATTGTTTATTTAGAAGTGACATGTTTTTAAAACGACAGTACGTTTCGTAATAATAATTAATATTGTGTGGTAGATACAAACTAGGTACCACCGTACCAATTATTTGATACAGTTTCATAGGTACTATTCGACAGAGACAAATCGAAAAACACGAATTCAAATAGGTAAAAATTTCGCTGTATAGATATAGATATATAAAAAAAAAAAAAGGTAGCGGAAAAGTCTGATAATAATATTTTACACCAAAACACCATAGAGGCCAATTAATATTATTGTTTGTGCCCTGTTATAACTACCCATTATATTCCACTTGCCTATAATATGGTTAATGTCTAAGACCTATAGGCTCTCCAGTAATACCGTCGACTATCGTGATCATTGATCGCACACAATAATATCAAAAAATAAAAATAAAAATTACTTTAGGTACCTATATTATACTTACGTCCGAATCTACGAGTCTGACATCGAGGGCGGCGGCGTTCGGCGGACGGGATTGATTGCGATACGCGTTGGGAACGGCGACGGGACAGCAGCAGCTATCGGTGTAACTGTGCGCGAGCGGAAACGACGAAACGTGTGCGTCGCGGACGAACGAGAGAGGAGCGGTTTCCAAAGCGGTCGGTTTCGTTTTTTTTTTCAAGGTAACACGCGCGCGTATAAATAACAACAATGCGAGACCATTGCCGTCCGACGTCGCCGTCCGCCGATGCTGCGAGAGACTACGAGAATGAGACTACTCCGTACAGTGTACACTACCGCCGCGGCACTGACTCTGACAAGCGCATCGCGTACGGACGTACGGTGTCAGCAGTCAGATGCGTGTTTATAGCGTTTACTGTGTGTGTGTAACCGTATTCATGACGCTTATCAAATTGCCGTGGAAATAAAAAAAACGTTATCGTTTTCCCTTCCCCCACAACGCCTAACGTGACGTGTCTCTTCCAAGACGGAATAGTCTATCATAATATTTTGTAATCTACGATCGTAGTATACTACTAGTATTATACTAGTATAGTATCCGGCGTCCGCCACCTCCCACGCGACCGTCGAAGTGAAAAAAAAGTAAAATTAAAAAATTCAACGTTCAAATTCCTCCCGCAGTCCCGTCACGGTTTTCGGACGCACGTGCAGCACAGTATAACGTTTTACACTTTACTCATACGAGATAAAATTCATAATATTTTATATAAGTACCGTGTGTGGGTCAAGTGTAGGTATGTGCATGTAATAATAATTATATTATCCCCGTGACTCATTATATTAGATTGTTGTTTACAACGTTTGGATGTCGCAACGAAGATATTACATATAATAATTAATAATAATAATAATAATAATAATATACGCGTGTATATTTTTAGACATTTCATCCTTATTCGTCGCTGTTGCCTGTTTAAACGGTAGGTATAATTACAATTTCCCCGCCGAATCCTGCACACCGTATACCATGTTAACCTAGGCCACCGTGTGAGCTACGGTAGGTATTACTTGGGCGATTTGGGCTATTGGTATAATAATTATATTCCCACTAATAAATTATGTATGCAATATTTCGGTTTATCGGCCAACGGGCTAAAAACACTATTGAACTCGGTCGTTACAATACTAGTCGCTACCTATCTTTATATTGATATAAAGCATAATTGCGAATATTGTTGACAATACACTAGAGATTTTATTGATTTCAGTAGCGACTGGCGGGTATTTTAGCGGAAACACGCGTAGAACCACAGAACAGAAGTTGAGAAGATAACACGATTTAATTGTTGTGACGTTATCAGCTATATATTAATAATATACTCTGATATTATTATGACACGGTAAAGTCTTGTTTGATGTTTAAAGAATAATCAAAAATTAATACATTTAAAAATGAATAATTATTCATATTTTCGTCAAATGAGACGAATGAGACCACGAGAGACAATGATGAGCTAAATCGGCTAATCTGAGAGTCAGTAATGGAAAATCGGAAAACAGAAAGAAGTTGCTAAAATCAATTATTGACCAAATTAAACACATTGCCCCCCAAAACAATTATTTCGCGTCGCCCCTGTATGTGAGGTGTTCAAACTAGACACCAGAATTAAGAGAGAGGACCTAGTGAAGAAATCCGTATAAATCAGTAATATTACCTAAGTATATGAATTGTACTATAGTAATGTTTAAAAATGACATTTTAAGTATAACCTGAAGTTGCACTAAAACATTTTTTTCAATTAATTATTATCTATACTAGGTAGGTATTTGTAAAAATAAATTTACATCTTTAAAATTCATAGTTTTATACATTTTTAAGTCCTAATATTTTTTTTATTATGCGTCTACTAAAATACCAGTCGTCGAATAAAATATGTTATGAAAATTAATTTTATTTTCTAGTTTTCATCAAAAATGTACCTATGTGGTACCTACCTATAAAGCTCGCCAATTAAGAATACTAAATAAAATTAAAAATATATTAAATTAAATGGTATAACAGTGGCGCAGCTAGTTCTAAAATCTTGGGTTGGGGCTTTGCCTATAATATCATAAAATGTAAAATTACGTCCAAATAAAAAAAATAAAAAAAAGCAAATAGAAAGGTCATCAATTTTTTAGTTTAATTCAGGGATTGATAACGTTATAGGAATAAAGTTTCAAAAACGTTATTTAGTGTTGCTTTCCAATATAAAGTTATTTTTCGTAACATTATAATTCGTAGCGTTCTGGAACGTAATAAAATACGGAATGATATATGTATGTAACGTTATCAATCCCTGGTTTAATTACTTCCCCCAAAAAACGTAAACAACAACAAAAATAATTTATCAAAGACAACAATTTTGAAACCTTATTTTAATATATCAATTATAAAAAAACAATTTTATTTTTGGGAGGCTAAGCCCTCACAACCCCCCCCCCTTAGTTCCGCTTATGGGCATATATAGATATAATTTACTTTTATGCTATAGTATATACCTTGGTTGTATGATAGTTAGAGGGAAGGCGATATGTACGGAATATAATAGGTAATATGGAAGAATGAGAGGTTGAGAGAGAGATGGTTGGAGGGGAGGATTCTAAGTCCACACATGCTTTAAAAAAAAAAAAAACATAAAATCAGCATTGCCGCATATTTATACCCACGTAAATAATTTTGCTTCTTATTTTTTGTACTTTTAATGACGCATTGGACGTTGTTTATTAATTTTAAACATAATCTTTGTTTTTTTAATTACATGAAATCTCATCAAATATCAAGGTATAGGTACATTATATTTTGCAATTTATGGACGTTATACGTTATCAGGTACACGGGTGACCGGGACACACTATGACAGTGTGTTGGGGGGAGGTTGTAATGACCCCCCACTAGTCTCGTCCCTGACTAGAAGACATACATTGGTGACTACGGTTCGAGTTTCAAACGATCGGGATACATTTTTGCACTTTTTAATTAAATTTAAAACCAATTAATTTAACTTACTAACCCTCCCTCCCCCCAGAAAAATATTAAAAATACACCATTGTACACACGTACATACATACATACATACATACATACATACGTACGTACAAAAAATAAATACACCGTTCGGAATCGTTTATTATCGAATGCAATGATTTTATCATTGCTCAAATTTTAATATTTCCACCACCATACGTACGAAGTACTCATATCCCTACTGACACCCTAAGAGTGAAATATTTCCACCCCTACTGATGGATATTTGTATTTTAAAAAATATAAATTTTTTAAAAAAAATTTGATCTTTTTATTATTATTAAATGTTTATTATTTTAACAGTAATTACTAATAATAATATTTTACTCCAACGTGACGGTAAAATTTTTAGATAATGTGTAATACTACGGGTATACTTACTCTGAAATCAAAATATTATTTAATTAAGTACCTATATGTATATAATTATATTAAAATGATTAATAATATAATTCTGATTACAGTTATTACGGTAATATTGCGATTCATTTGAAAACAAAGTAAATAATTATTGTAGGTATGGTAGGAATGTACGATATGAAAAAGTACCTATATTTACAAATGGCTCATAATATATTATTACATATCTATAACACAGATATATCTATATGTATAAGATAAGAGTATATAGGCTATAATATTATATGAGTATAATACTATATAGGTAATATAGATATAAATAATATTGAAAAATAACTTCTCGGAGAAGTTATATCGGTTCCATTCAATTATAATAATATTACCAGACCGAAAATCTTATAGGGAAAGTAGGATTTTTTTAGATGTTGAGCGAAGTGAGGAAATTATTAATTTTACAATAATGTCTATTTTTTATTTTTATCCGGGAACAACTTTTTGGGTAGAATTAGTTAAGTAGGAATTTTGGAGTAAAGAGCTTTTTTGATAGCCGATCCATTCTAGATGGTATATAGTTAATTTAGATTTTTCAAATAGTTTTTTTAATTGTAAAGAAAAAACAACTTTTATGGCAGGAAAATTTTATAAATTAATAATTTATTTTAAAATAACAAAATAAGTTTGTTATGATTACTATATACTTCTGAAATAATTATTTTGATGACGTCATAACATACTTTTATAGAATACAATGATTTATAATTGCTTTCAAGTTTAATAATATATAATATCCACTACCAGTATCCACTCCGACGAGCGAAGTGTTTCTATACCCTATTTTCGGCCCTTTTCAAATTTAATTTATAGGTAAAATATACTTACATACTTGAAATTATAATAATTGTTCTCTGCCAAAAATATAAACCAAAAATACTTGTACGAAACTCACAATATTAATTTGGTTTGGCCACTATTCTATAACTTATTCGTGACAGAGAAAATTTCAATACATTGTTGGCACTCGTCTTGCTTTATAATATAAAATAAACAACGTAGATACTTATTAAATAGTAAATACTATTAATGTATCTTACTGATTGGCGATTGCATATAGATAGGAATATATAGTTTTAAAATGTATTTTCAACCACTTATTATATAACATAACTTTTAAACTAGCTTCAAAAAGGGTCGAATTAGAAGAAATTAATATAGTTAAAATATTGAGCCACAGCCACGGTTTATCATACAGAAATGACTATACCTATGAAATATAATGCCTACTTACTTAATTATAATTTACAAATTAGTAGTCTATATATATTCCTACAATAATTGTGTACCTAATCTATACTAGCATATATAGCAATATACTTAAAATATATTATATATATAGTACCAGCTATCAACAATTTATACAATTGTGTTCTTCGATTATTTATAAATAATATTAAGAGGACGTCATATTTGTTGGTATATTTGTCATGTAAAAACAAGGTTGACTCTACGTGAACGGCGCATTACACAATTATCGTATAAATATTAAATATAGTATTGACATTAAAAGAAAAATCATAACTTTTGCTATGATTCCTCAAAAAGCATTTTTTTTTTTAATGTATACCTATACATTTATATAGGTACATATATTATATGAAAATAAAAAATACAAAAATAATATTATTAAAACATAAATATTGATGGAATCTAAATTTAAGTAATCAAAATAATTTCTTTGAGGAAGCACAATTAAGGTGTTTTTCTTTCAAAAGAATTAAACATCTTTTTTAATGAATAAGATAGTTTTTGATATATATTAAATATTTTAAAACAAAAATAAAATTGTGATTACGCAACAATAAAAAAACAAACTGACCTAGAACCACAAATAAAATATTTTTAAAACGTATCCAAATGTTTTATTTACTTATATATGAGTAGAACTTCTTAAAAACCATACGAGAGACATAATATTAATATCTAGAAGAAATAGAACAGCAACAATAGGTACCTAACTAATACTACCTAACAAGAATCACATAATTACTCATAAAAAAGCACGTCGCAGTACCATCTACAGGTAATAATAATAATTCAGGCAGTACAAGGAGGTTAAGCGTTATTCCTAGAGGAGTTTTCGGAGAAAGTGAATATTGGATATTTGGTATATAGCCAAATATTTCTATGTATAATATAGGTACATACTTATTTTCATACGACAGTATTTGTTTTTTGATCTATGTACTATTACCCTTATTGATTGTGTGTGCTATATATACGAGTGTATATATATATATACTATATATATATATATATATATATATAGTTACGAGAGACATTATTAATTTGACAAATCGATTGTCCTTACATTTTGTTATTCATAGTTACTATATGTGGGCACAACCAAGGGCGTCCATCTAAGAAAACTCAGGGGGGGGGGCGAAATTAACGTCATAAACCAAAAACCATATATAAGATATTTTATTTTATAAATTTACA
>JAIPRL010004750.1:0-35961 GCA_025469235.1 Pemphigus obesinymphae | reverse complement strand
TAGAATAAGGAATGAGTATATCAGAGGTAGTATAGGTGTAGCTTCGATAGTAGACAAATTGAGAGAGAATAGATTAATATGAATTGGGCATGTATTAAGGAGGGATGAGACTGATACAGTAAGATTACTATGTTAAATGCATGTTGTTGGTAAGAGGGTTAGAGGAAGACCGAAAAAGAAATGGGGGATGTGATCGCGAGTGATATGAGGAAGGTGGGTGTAAATGAAGAAGATGCGGGAGATAGAGTTAATTGGAAGTGTAGGATCAGGGTGGCCAACCCCAAATAGTTGGGAGAGAAGGCGAAGGAGAAGAAGAAAAAGGATAACAATATAAAAACTGGTCATAATTACCAATTTATAAATATTTTTATATGCATATATCCACCATTTTATATAGAAGGAATTATGTAAAAACAGAAATAAAAAAGCCGGTCAGTAGGTTGTGGAAGCACTTCGCTCGTCGGGTGTCAGTATTGGTGGATGCACTTTGTTTACAGAGAAAAAAAAAAAAAAAAATAAATAAACATCATTGTAAAACCACTAGCTCCCTCGCTACGCTCAGAATCTAAAATAAGTCATTTTTTATTTTAGTTTCCTAGTAGTTTTCCGTTCTATTAATAATTACCGAAAATAATTATAAATTGGAAAATTTGAATGCCAGAATATTTAAATATACACATAATATAGAACTAAATTAACATAAAAATATATTGATTATTGGCTACTTCTCAGTAACTTTTATATAATTTTAAACGTTGATTTGTATTGTTGTATGTTGTATATACTTTCCTTGGTACAACCCAGATAGCAATTACGTATTTCAAACATGTTGTTACAATATTGTATAAAAATATTAAAATGGCTACAATATGTTACAGCATTGAGTCAGTATATGATCGATTTTATATTGTAGTAATATTTCACGAATACATTTTGAAAACATTTAACCATAACATAAAATTTCAAAAAAATTGGGTGAAAAATAAAACAAACAAAACGGTTTTTCAGGCCTTGAGAATGGTATGACAACGGTTTCTCCTCGTGGAAATTCGTAAGAAATTTCAATCTCGCAACTTGGAATCGTACTCGTTACTTCAAAATATCACTTACATGCGTTAGCGACTTCGTTACCAATTTATTTAATAGTAACAATGTACAATATGAAAAAATATAAAAATATTTATAGTTCCGATCGCTTTGTAACTCGATGACATCTACCTGGATTTCATTTTTAGAGTAATTTTTAAGCGTAACGGTAAACGCCGAGAAAATAACGGATAATTTTACCGAAAAAATAAAAAAATAATTCAATATAGTTTTCAAACTCAATACATTCATCACTAATTTCATATTCAACGATCGAAACCCTGTGCTGTCTGACTTGTAAATTTCTAAACAAAAGATAAGATACCTTGATCCCTGTTGTATCCGTCCATTCATCCATCTGTGGGTCCGTTTCTCTGTAGTTACTAGTATATTATTATGATTGATGATTTGGTTACTTATAGGGAGATACATATTATTCGTTTTATTTTATATTTTTAGATTATTGTTTAAAATACGTTTAGGGACCAGGAACTTCTCACGATACCAGAGTGGGTTTTCCAAACTTATTTTATAGTATCAAAATACATTTTACATAGACTTTTGGTTTTTAGTTAATAGGTATTAATAACTAATAAGTAACACAAAATAATTTGTTATTAAAACATCTTATGTTATATAAACCACTATAAATATCTAAAAATAAAAATTATAATGAAGATTTAATTTTATTTAGAATATTAGTTCTTAGGATTATTTTCATTATAATAATGTAATATACTTCTAGATTTTAGTAGTATATTATAAAAATCAAAATTTCAAAGTTTTTCCAAGTCAATCGTTTATTCTACGTGTGTGCTCTTTGGTTTCTCGTATGTGCTATCCCTCTTCTTAAGATACCACAAGGGTAACGGCATCCCAACCCAAGTACGAATTTTGAATTTATTTAAATGTCAATCGTGAGTACTAGGTATGTTATATAGTACTATGTATTTTATGCTTTTTATGATTGTTGGTATTTTTGTTCAGAATTACTCAAAAGGTAAAAACTATAACTTATTATATTTTGTAAGGCTTTCATCCACTTGTGGCAAATTTATAGGTGTACACAGTCTAGTGGGTCGCATAAACTTTGTTCAAGTGTGATATTGTAAAATGAAACAACATTTAGATGATCCTCTTTTTCCCTCTCCCCCTAAGGGTTATAATTTAGTGTAATATTTAACCAAATGCAAATTAATATTATTATAATAATAATAAATAAATAATAATTATAATTATTAATCTTCTAAAATAAATATTTTATTTAGAAAAATATATTTTATATTGTACATAATACAAACGTAATAAATAGTAATAGATCCAATTACATAAAATATAATATATATAGGTACATATATATAAGTAAATATACGTAATGTACATTTAAAATATAATTTTTTTAACTCTATGATTAATTGTTATTATTATTTGTGTTATTATATTAGATATATTAATAATTACTAATACATATTCCTATACAATTATTTTATGTATACAATCAATATCATAGATATAATTTATAACCTACGCATATAATTGTAAATTAATGATTATTATCATATTTTCAAATTTCAACATTATATATAACTCACTTTTTTAAAAAAAACTTAAAATTATTCAAATTGTAACTATTAATTTACAATGATTTACCATATTTCCTTTATTAAATAAATACATTTTACTTATCCTCTTGACAAAAAAGTTATTAAAATAACAGACCAAATAAAAAATGTTTTTCATTGCATTGTGTAATGTATTCATTTTTTGGGTATGTTTTTAAGTGGAGTAATTCCATGAATGTAATCAGAGGCTACAACTTTGTCAAAATCCTCAACTTTGTTTTCAAGATTAAACAAATATTTTTCGTGCCTATTCATAAATATAGCTAATAAAATAGCTATTTAAATCATATGTACCTAAGTATAATTCTAAAGAAAATAATGTATAAATAGTAAAATATGATTTTTAGTACATTAGAATAGATTAATACCCAAATCTCAGGCATTTACAGAAAAGTTCAAAAACAGGTCAAATTCAAAATTATTTGTTCTATAAGAAGAACATACATATGTTATTTAAGTTTGATTAAAATTTGTTGTATTATGACAGTATAATATTATTTTTATCCTACACAACTTAATACGACCAAGAGAAATACAAATAGGTTAACCTACCTAATAATAATAAATCATAATTATATCTTAAACTTCAAAGTTTTCTTCGGTAACACATGCAGTCCTTATATAAACCGAGTTCTACCGACTATTTAATATTATTATTAATAATAATATACGAGTAAATATTTAATTTTAACGTCCCTATTAAGTATTTACTTGTCATATTTTTTGAAGAACACTTTTTACGGGTACTACTGTTATAAGATCGGGACGGGTACTCTTTAAATAGCTGAGATACAAGTTCTTCAATTGTCGTTTTGCAGTCAATATGAGAAATATCACTCATTTTGAAAGATTTTCATCGTTTGGTATGCTCTTTAATATTATTTCACATTTACGATAAGTTTTTCGGTATGTTGATCCCATCACAAAGTGCATTAAATATCATTTTGAAAAACGACAAATTTTCCTCATGTTCTTTTACAAACTACCCATAAGTTTTTACTATCACAAAACCTTACATATATTACGTATACTAGGGGGTCCAATGCAAAATAATTATTATTTGTCAACAAAAAAAGTATTTTTTAAGACTGTAAGTTAATTATTATTCACGGCAGTGTCAAAATTGAGCAATTTTTTAAAATACCCATTGTTCTGCTCTTGGTTTCACTATTATCATTGTAACATAATATTGTCGTACCCGTGACCAAATAAATTCTGTATTTTTCTTTTTTTTTATTTAAACTGTACAGCTTAATATTTCCAATTTTCTAACATTATATTTTCATGGACCTTTGGGTTTTTGATTAATAACAACATATACATTACAACTACCTAATTTTCTACTAGTTTATTAAAATTTTTTATAAATTAAAAGATTTTGACAATTTACTTACATCTTAATTTAAAGTAGACAATACTAGCCACCAATACTGAACCTCACCACTTACATTTCCCACACCATATAAAATGCTAACATTTTTAGCCATTTTTTCCATGAAAAAATCCTCTCATACTTTTATTTCATTCCCTAGCTTGTTTCCCGACCGCTCACCGCATATTTCCGTGTTTACGTTTACCGTGTGCAACATACCGATATTTACGATATAAATCATTATTATTGATCATTTAATTTTATTTTCTTGTTTTTATTTTGCAATATAAACTTGTGTGGATGTATAACTGTTAATTTTGGTATATAATAATTTGCAATGAGCTTTTTCCATTTGTTCAAATTTTGAAGAAAAGAGTACGAAGTACCTACTAATTAAATATTTATATGAACCTATCTGTTGTTAATTTTAATAATAATTATAAATACATTGTAGTATTTTCAATAGTATTAATATTATGTTAATGATTTTTAAAGATTTTAAAATGCTTAAGGTTAAAAATAACAGTATTTCCAAAAAAATAATAGATATTTAATTAGATAGGTATACCTGTATATCTTAAATGTTATATTGACTCTTACAATTATAAATAAATAAATAAAAATAATTAATAAGTTTTTATTTTTTATTTTTACTTAACTTAATCGTTAAGAAAAAATATAACTATTAACTTTAAACTTTTACTATTTTTTTCTATTAACTTAATATAACTGAGTTTAATAAATCACTAACTTGCCCAGCATTGATAATAATAATAATAATTTGTATAAGGATTCATATTATACTAAGTACACGACTCATAGGGATGAGAAGGAATAATTATAATAAGAAGACCAACAAAACCAACGATAAAAAATGACTTATACATACCTTGAAAAAGGTATCCAGCACAAACATAAGACCAAAGGGCACAAACATAGCACAAACGATTGACATTGGAATAATTTCGAAATTCCGAATTAGGGGCTACCGTTTCACTGGCCCCTCTTGAAGTATTTCTGGAAGGGAGGGTAGCACAAACATGAGACTAAAGGGAACAAACAGTATAAACGTAGCACAAATAATTGACATTGAAAAAACTTTAAAATTCCGATTTAGGGAGAGGGGCACTGAAATGGACCTCAGTTTTTTGCAAAAGGCAAAAAAATAAAAACTCATTTTTCCGACTGATTTCCATAACTGTAACGATTTAGCCGATTGATGATCACTTTAGCCGACTGAGGAAACTTGAGAGGGGAATTCCCCCCCTGCTATTTTCGCAACTGTTGGCAAATATTAAGAGGATGCTAGAACTACGCTTTTATATAGTGAAAACATGGTACTCATAACTGTTAAAGGGGTTCTTGAAGTAATTTTAGAATTAAATTATATTAAATTAAATAGTAAAATCGATAAAAGATAATATTTAAAAGTGAACCTAGTTTTGATTTTGATTTTACAATAATGTTAATTTTTTTTTTCTGTGAGCAAATTTTTGTGGAGGTGGAGGAGTTTTGAAGTTAGTAAAATATTGATAGGAAATTAGTTTGAGATAGTTCTATACTTTATACATAGTATTTTTAGATTTTACCAGTAGTTTCCTTAGGTTAGAAGAAAAACTTCCTTTTATACGATGTATATAGTCACGCACTGTATAATATATACATATACAGTGTATATATCTATATATATATATACTATATACTATATTTATATATAATATTTATTAGTTTTATATTATTTATGTATATAAAAATAATAAAATTATAATATTTAAATACTACTAATATTATTAAATTTATTAATACTGTATTCAAATATAGTTTCAGTATTAGCGCTCAATAACAGTTATTATACCAACGTACTTCTATATCCAGAATGCATCTATAATCAATCATTAATAATTGAGTATTGTCCAAATCCCGGAGTGAAGTTTTACCTATATGCAAGGTTCATTCAATAGTTAATTCTTATATGAATAAATTAAAAAAGAATATTATGTATGTCCTTAGTGATGGTTCGGTTACTAGAATTAATCCTCAAGTATCATTAAGATACACTAAATGGGATCCGAGAAAAAAGAACGTTATTTTAATAAATGGATATACTGGAAAACCTACAGATCGTTACGCTACCATTCTCAAAAATGGTAATATTTAATATTTATACATTATATATAATTTTTTTTTCCTTTATATCTATAGGTACCAGTCGTATTTTTGGCACGATCGCGGTATTGACTTCGTGGAGTAGAACGCACTCAAAGACTTTTAATATGGAAAAGAGCAGAGCTATTGGGCGGTAGTTTGAGGGGTGTTTTAGGTGTTTTCCAGGTTTAAGGATTGTTATAATTCCTGCTTGTTTCCATGTATCTGGAAAATAGGCCAATCTTAGGCAACCGTTGATGATATTAGTGATTAAAAATACAGTTTTAGTTGGTACATTTTGTAATGTTGTGTTGGTTATTGAGTCTTCTCCAGGGACTTTGTGGCTTAGGAATATTCTTATGGTAATTTGAGAGTGGCCTGGAGTTATGAAAAAGGTGTTTTTAGATTTTTTGATGTTTTAAGGAGAAGACCTTCGTGCCATACCTGGTTAAAGGCTTCTCCACGTCGAGGAAAATATCTAATGTGACTTTCCTGTCATTTCGGTTTTTGCAAAGCTGGTCCGTGAGATTGATTTGTTGGAGTTCGGCGGAATGTTGTTGGCGGATAGCAAAATATTCTTCCCGAATCTGATGTTCAGTTTTTGATTTTGGTTTCATGAGAATTGTTATTTCGAAGATTTTGGCAAAAGTATATAGGAGAGTGATAGGAAAATGGTTGATTGGGTGTTCAGTGTGATTTTTCCCTGGTTTAGATATTATAATAATTATTTGAGCTTTATGCCAGTCATTTGAAAAAAAAACCTAGCCAAAAGCAGCCGTTGATGTTATGGGTAAACTTCATATTACAATATTTTGGGGCATTTTTAAGAGCGTTGTTAGTAATTTGATCAGATACTGGATTTTCTTTTGGGAAGGTATGAATTATGTTATTGATGGTACCTGGAAATGTGTATTCGTTGATTCTGATTAGTGAATTACTAATAAAATGTATGTTATTATTGACTTCAAGGAGGATTGGGCCTTGGTTTAGCGTGAATTAACGTTGGTAAGTATCAGTGAAGAGTTCGGTTCGATCGAGGGCCGAGAAGACAAGACGGTTCGGCCCTTTGAGCGGGTATGTAGCTGGATGTTTAAGATGTAATTTTTTGTTAATTTTGTATATAGAACCGTAGGATAAATCTAATAAAATAAGGAATTTACCCAATTCATTCTGATTTTGGGTTATTATTATAGATTTTATAAAGGCTATTTTGTTGTTTATTTGTCGTTTTTCAGCTGGATCGCGGTACTTTTTCCACTCGCGCCGTAGACGGTTTTTAGTGTTTATTTCACTGAGGATTTCAGGTAGAAGGCAGTCGGGATAAAAAGATTTTAGTTGGGTATTTTCTGATGTTTAACGTTTCTTGGGCGTTAGACGTGAGGAAGACTATGGCTCTAGAAATATCCCCCTGGGTGTTAATAGGTGATAGCTTTCCCTTAGAGAGAGTATCTTACATCTCAATGTATTTGTTCCAGTTTATTTTGTTTGAGGGGGAGAGTGGCGAAGAAGTTATTAGAGAATTATTTATTTGTAGAAGAATGGAATTGTGGTCGGAGGAAAATTAATTTAAAGATGTAGATGTTATTGATAAATATGGGAGTTTGACCAGGGCGATATCAAGTACGTCCAGGCAATGGTTAGGTATTGATGAGAAGAAGGTAGGCTAGTCGGGGCTACGACGATTAGTTCGATGTTTTAGACGTAGTTATACAGCGCCAGATCAGCTTTATTTATACACTAGCTGTGGCAAAGCAGGTGTTTGGCGTTTAGGTCGTCCTCAATTATGAACCAGTCGCAGCCATTTAAAAGTGTTCGAAGATCACTGAAAATGAAGGGAAGGCCAGGCTTATAAACCGATGAGAAACGGATGATCTATTTATTTATTGAAATATCGATTGAAGTAGATTTTAGTCAAGTTTTAAGTATTATTTGACGATGGACTACACGTTTGTGATCGAGCATGGTGATCTCTCCGTAAAAGGTTTTACCTGAGCGGGATTTTTTATTTGATCTATTGATGTGAACATTTTTTAATTTTAGAGCGTTTGTTGGATTGAGTTTTGTTTCACCAAGTAAGACTATATCGGCTCTGATTCTATTGATGAATGCTTGTAGTTCGAGAATTCCGTTTGAAATACCATTGCAATTCCAATGGATAATTTTAAGATCATTATTTTTTACGGTTTGATAGTAAAGTAAGGAAGGATTTGATGGTGCAAACATAATTGTTTTTGGGTCGCTGTCCGATGTTGGGTGGAGAGTAGGTCCGTGAGAAGATTGATTATTACTGAGATATAAATTTTTTTTTTTATTTGGATTATTTGGTTAGAAGTTTGATTTTACGGTATTGTAATTGGTGATTGTATTATCAGTCTCAGGTGAAGAAAGTGATTTTTGGTGGGCAGGTGGAAGGGGTTTGGTTACAGCAGGTGCTGTTGATGCTACTACGTGTAAGTAGTACGGGCAACCACGAAAATTAGCCATGTGGCTACTCCCATAGTTGCAACATGACGGTGGATCTTGTTTGGATTTCGTAAAATTTTTTGCCAAATATTCCCCGCTATATTTAAAACAGCGTAGCACGTGGTCACAGTTATTAGAACCATGGCCAAAACGTTTAGCAGAGATAGCATTGTACTGGACCTGATTTTTTAAAAGCATCTACCCTTACAGAAATATAAAACATGCCTGTATTTCATGAATGGTAGCGGATAGAGGAGTAAACTACGCAAACGACAAAGAAACCACCGCTGTTATATTTCTGGACGTTATTAAGGCATTTGATAGGGTATGGCATGGGAATTTAATACATAAAATCCATAAACTTGGCATACCAATCCAATTAACTATAATCATAAAACAGATCATTTCAAGTTCTGGTCGAGAATATTTGTTTTAGTATAAGACCAATTAAAACAGGAGTGTCACAAGGGTCTTGCATCTTTCCAATGCTTTATTCAATCTTCACTAACGATATCCCAACTGGTCCAAACACCCAAGTCTCCCTATTTGCAGATGATACCCTTCTATTCATTCATAATAGAAACGCCAGTCGGGCAATAATTCAATTTCAAAAACAGCTGGACCACACGGCACACTGATTCGACGAATGGAAGATCCGGATAAACGCTAAAGAACCATAGCTGTCTTCTTTAACCATCATATAAAGTTATTTTTAAACTTATAAGATATTGAGAGCAATATTGTATCCAATATAATTCTGTAAAAATCCAACAATTCTTTAGTATCTCCTCTTTCGATTAATTAAGGAGATTTTCAAAATATGGATTGACCCCTAAGTTAAACATAAGATTAGTCAAACATTTTTTATATTAAACATTTTAATTAATTATAATATTGTGAAAAAATTCATACTTCAAAAATATATGTTATAGATTTAAGACTGAATCAACCTAGATGTCAAAATATTGTCAATTGTTTTGGACTTTTTACTTATTTTGTTTTGACCTACATCTAATAGAACTAGGTTTAGGATCTTTAACAGTGGGAATTTCAAGAGCTACCAAATGGTTTTTTAAATACTGTTTTCTAAATAAAAGACAGATGTTTATAATTTTAATTGGTACTTGTGGGTTATCGCGACTACCGTAAAAGTTATAAAAAAAACTGTTGTAAAAACTAGAAATAATTAATAATTCACTCTAGGAGGAAAATGCTCAGACATGCAATTTAAAATTCCTACAAATGCGTTTTCATGCTTTTGACGCCATATGAATTCAACCAAATAACTATCCAAATGTTGAGCAGTGCCTCTATGTTTTTTGTTACGCCATTTAGAGGATCCCCATAACCTTTCGATATTCTGTATGTGAGCACCAATTTTAGCTTCGTGACCAGACCCACATAGTCGTTTTTTAGGTAAAACCCCATGTTCTTGGAAATAAGCCACGGCATCTTTTTCGTTCGATGGTAAATCCCAGATTTGCATTGTAATAATATGACACGACACACGACAATGGTCCAACACTAACTGCGTTGGAAAATGGCAAGTAAAAGGTCATATTACCTATCTAAAAAAAAATCCCCACATATATGCTAATAATAACCACCATTCAATACGTCTCGCTAGGTAGTCGCGATAACCGACAAGTACCTTTTAATTTTTATGAAATTAAAATTACAATAAAAAGCTGTATATTAATTTAATTTTAAAACTATCTAATGAAAACACAGTTTAACCTTATCATTCGTTTTGCTCAAATGTTTTATTTATCTAAATTTATTCAGAAAACCATAATTATGGAAATTTAATTTTATATTTATTATAAAATATAATAATTGTTTGATAGACAAGTAGTTTATATGACTTGAAATTGCGCTTGCGGATCATGCAGACAACATGCCCAATGCAGATTGGACACTCATACTAACAGTGGTCTATATTTCACACAATATAACATATACGAGTATAGAAATTGCCTATCAAAAACTTCTTAGAAAATACATGAAATGAAAACCCTTGAAGAGGTTGGAAATGTTCTAATTTTAAGAAGTTGAGTAGGTATGGGCAATTTAATAATTGATTGCAGATGATGCGTGTTAATTTGTGTATTATAAATGATTATTAGTATGTGGGTATTACCATAAAAACATTTTTTTTTCAAACTATACCGATTCAGGCCTGAGCCCGGTACGTAATGGTAATGGTAACGGCAAATATTCACACATTTGACCCGAAAAAATGAATTTGTATTTATAATGTTTAGAGCACCTGTTTCTTTTTTTATATAAAACGAACATAGTGTGATCAAGCCTGAATGTGCCTACAATCTACATAGCATAAACTATCATATTCTTTACCCTTTGATATGCTTAAATCATAACTACTGTTCTCTGATATAATATGTTGACAATATAATAATACGAGTCATGTTTGCTGAAAAGAATGTGGGATTTTGGTTTTACTGACTAGTAATTTCAATTTAGAAAACGGACTTTGTTTTGTTAACAAGCTTTAATTTTAATATTAATTTTTAGCTGTGAATAGTACTTTTCTTTTATTATTTTTATTACAAAAAAAAAAATTATTTTAAAGTCCGTCATATTTATAAAATGAGTTTTTTTCAGCGAGGTATTTGCATTTTTGTCTGAATACCATTTTTATAATGACTGCAGCCTCTTTAAAGTTTAAACTAAAATTTGCACTTTTCACCATTTTTATTTTATTTTAAACGATATTTTATTTTTTTTTTGTATTAGAAGTTATCGATATGTGTTTGCATTTTTCTTGATATCTTTCAAAATATATAATTTTATATACTAATGCGAAATTATTTTTACACCCACAAAAAAAAGTCTTAGACATGATGTATTATTTAAATTTTTTTTTCTTATGAAAATGTAATTTTTACTTTTAAACTGAATATTTTTTACCTATATAATATGTAAATAATGGACATATTAATTCAATTTTATATTTATTTTTCTTTACACAGCTTATTTAAGGCGTGGAGGATATAATGTGTTCGGGGTGGATTGGTTTGAATTAGCGCCTTACCCATGTTATCCTGATGCAGTGAGACACATAGCTCTCGCTAGTCGATGTACTGCTCAACTTTACCAGCGAATAATTTATTCTGGTAGTTCAAGATATTACATACATTGCACCGGACATAGTTTGGGTGCTCACGTATGTGGACAGATGAGTAGATATTTGCGTGAAAGACAACATACGATTTATGGTTGGTAAATAAACTTTTATGATCTTTGATTAGTGTAAATAAATCGATGCCATAATTTCATCGTAGACGCCTTAGTTTATATACATATTTGTTACGCATTCCCGTGTTTCTTTTTTTAAACTCATTTATCCATTTTTCATATGTTGATTTTTTTTGTAAATATATGTGTAATAGTAAAATATTCTCGACCACAGACTTGGAAATTAAATTTATTATGAATCCAATGTACTTTTTTACTTTTAGACTATTTAATATTCTTAACATCACACAAACAATCATTTTAATTTTATCCTCGTTGTGTTTGTTCATCTGACCGTAGTTACTACTGTATAATACTGATTTGGTAATCAGGGAGATAAATAAAATTATACGTTTTAAAATATTTGTATTACATACTTATATTGTAAACTATATACTAACATACATACTAAATATGTATATGTACTAGTACATGTACTAACATACATATTGTTAACTTTAACACACTGGCTAATTGGGCTTTCTTCAGTTATTTATATAATATTATTAAAAACTATTCATTAATAGTAACTTGAAATAGAATTCATACAATTATATTATATTAATATAATTACATAATATTAATTACAAAATATTTTATATACATACATACACACATATATATATATAGGAACAATGTGTATATCATTTAGATCCTGAGAGTAGCAAGAAATAATTAGTTTTGGTTTTACAATGATATATATTTGTATACACTTTTCGGATAGATTGAGTAATGTAGGAGTATAGAGTAGGATGACTATATTTAAAAAATGATAAAACGGGATACACCTCCCCCTTCTCCCAATGGTATTTGTATCACCATTCTACTTAAATTTCACAAATTAAATTAATAAAAAAAGATTATTCATAATTATATAAGATTTTCATAAGATTAACATAAAAATTGAGAAATTGCTTAGAAAAACGGCAAATAAATAACAAAAAGAAAGTTATTGTTCCACAAATAATAAAAATGTGACAACATTATTTCAAATGTATTATTTGGTGTATTTATAATTTTAATTTTTATGAAAATCTAGTAAAAATAATATTGACCATTCAATTCCTTACTATTTCACATTTTTAAATGGGTATTTAAATTTTAGAAAAAAGTGAAATAAACGGGATCTACTTTAAAAAACCGAACAATAAGCGTTCCGTTGGAAGTTTGCCGGGACAATGGAATGTAATGCTGAAAAACGGGATAATCCCGTTTTGAACGGGATGAATGGTCACCCTAGTATAGAGCTATCCTATGGAAATTTCATACTAATTAATTTTTCAAGAAGTTTTCATGAGTATAACAAAACACTATTAATATCTAAATTGTTATGATTTGTTTGGAAATTAACAAATGAACTTGTCATAGTTACCGACTTTTATTATATAATATATATATATATATATGTTTTTATGTACATATACAAGTTTTCGGCAAATTGAGTTAAGTAGATCATGATCCAATTCACCCGGCTTTTCTAATTTGCATGTCTCTGCTTCCTCCTAAGATGGGTTTTTGAAATTTTAAACATAGGGTAAGCACAAGGAGCTTAGGGCACTCTAAAAAATTAAACCCTTAACAGTAAACATTTTAAAAAGGGGAGAATTTCAAAGTTTTCATTTTTGTTAGTGACTGACTGACTCATAAAAATTATAACACACTTCCCGTATAGGTAGAAACTTGAAATTTGGCATAAAGGTAGGTCTTATAATGTAAGTAAAGAAAATAATATGAAAATTGCAATTTTCTTAAATTTTCTCAAAATTTATGCCACTTTATAGAGTGTAGACCTAAATGCATGAAGTGACACGCATGAATATTTATTTACCGATTTGAAATAACAAATTTATTAAACTTTCATTATTAAAACGTTCTACGTTCAAATTGAAAATTGCATTATGAAATTATGTTGACATTTTGTCCGAGTTTTGTTTGATTAGAATATCACGGGTTTTTATTCAAAACACAGATTCCCGAGCTGTCAAAAAAAAACGTCCTCTTTGAAACAGTGTTACAACGAGGGTAATATTGCGAATAATGATAATAAAAAATTGTTTGTAATTATTGACAGTAAAGATTTATCAAACATAATGTTTTCGTAATTTTGTCATATTTTATTTTATTTATCGGTCATCAAATACAGAATATTTTAATAATCGTAATAATATCATTATTTAACTCAATTTATATATTCTATACCCGTGTTATTCTCCGTCGAATACAATATTATATATAATATATAATATTATTATTATTTTTATTATTATTTATTATATAATTTTTATAATATATATATATATATTATATTAATATTATATATAATAATAAGAATATTATATTATAATATTCTTCGTCTTATATAACTAAAAAATCTCGACGCCGGAAAATGTAAGATCGTACTTAGGTATTTGTGTCTGGTGTTGACAACGACCAAAGGGCCAATCCCTCAGTTCCTCAACAGAGACCCAAACGGTCTTACAAGAAAAAATCTACGACGTACAAAATTCCTCCAATTCCTTGTAAAACACGTCATTCACGGTGCTCAAACCAAAAAAAAGATGATATCCCCAACAAAAACCTAACTGTGAAAAAGGTCTAAGTTCCAAACCCCCCCTCACCCCTTCAAAAAAGTCTGCCTATTAAAGTAGTGATATCTGTATTGTGAACAAGTTTTCTCTTTCTTTAGTACATAAGCAATCTTCACTCGTACTTTTAAGAGGAACACTGATCTTTTATTTGTGTTTCTTAACACACCAGTTTCTGAATGAAAATATCAGTATTAAACATACTTAGGAGTTATGTGAGTGATGGGAATGAGAGAACTCAAAAGAAAAGAAAAAAAGTTAAGATCCCCTCCCAAAAAATCATCCAATCAAAGTAGGTAGTAGTATCTACATTGTGGCCAAGTCTGTTTTATGTTTCATTCAGAATGTTTTTAATTTATTTGGCGAAATTCGTTTATTTATGGTTAAATATGGTTATATAGTTTAATTAAATGTATGGTTTTATTTAAATATAATGATCAAAAAAGTTGAAGGTACGATAAAATTATATATATATATATTATATAGAATTTAATTTCCATAAAAATTAGTAATTTGTAAAAATTTCATTGGATGTACTGTGTAATTGTTAGATTAAGATTTATGTAATTATATACTAAATATAATTAAATAAAAAAAATATGCAATTACAAAATATGATATAAATTTATGTAAATTTTTGTAGTAATGTAAAAATTCTCATGAAATATTTTAAAACAGATACAATTAAAAAAAAAACCAGGAAGCTTTTCGCACATTGGGTAGGATAATAATGACAGACATTATGAATTAAAAAAAACGATTCTGATTAAAGCTTCGGTGGATACACTTGAAAATTACTGTGGATTATATTAATAACATATAATAATATGATAATATTATATAAAAAAATTAACAAAAAAGTTGAAAAAATTATTTAAAAAATAAAAAGATATGAACTGAGGACACCGCGCATGAAAACATTATTACATACCATTAGATTACGTACGAATCTTGTAAACTGTAGAAAAATGAACCTACTAAAGAAAAAAAGTAAAATCGCTAAATTTAAATTTTATATGATATTAAAACCCGGTCCGATCATTAAATTCTGACTTCGTCATTATATTTTTGATCAAAAAATACATATTAAAGAAAATTGAATTCTGCTCTGAAGTATAAAAGTTATATTATTATGAATTAAATGTCTCAAAATTGAAAATTGCTATAAGTAGCTCAAAAATTAATAAACATTTTCCAAGTTTTTTCTGTCTAATAATGTACTTGCATACATTTTAAGTGAAAATTTCAAGTTTATAGGTTTAATATTTCTAAGAAAATCTAATACATTTTATATAAAAATAATACATATATTCCAAGAAAATGAAATTTCTATTAAAAATTATTTACCGACCAATTTTTAAGTTTTAACACTGTATTAAATTTTGAGGTCTTATAACCTAAAACTTAGACTATAATGAATTAATTGACACAACATTGAAAATTGCTATAAATAGCTCAAAATTAGGGAGAAAATTTCCAAAATTATTTTGCCCTCATAATGTGCTAATATACGTATTTGGTGAAAATATAAAATTTATAAATTAATTATTTCCCCAAAATTTGAACACATTTTATACCAAAATATCGAAAAAATTAAATGGGTATTGAAAAAAAAAATTAAAATGGCTATTAAAAATATTATAAGTATTAATTTTTAAAATTTGTATGTATCTAATGGTATAATTTTAACACTGTATTCAATTTTTAGGTTTTGAAAACTAAAATTAAGTCTAATTGAATAAATGTCTCAAATTTGAAAATTGCTATAAATAGACTGAAAATGTGTAAAAATGTTCGGCATTTTTTGGTATAAATAATTTTTCATATATACGTTTGTGGTGAAAATTACATGCTACTTGCATCAATATTTTCGGTGTTATGAAGAATTTGACCACAATCGTGTTTACCGATTTTTATGCAAATTTTTTGATAGTTTAATTTGAAAAAATATAAAATTGTAAAATGACTTCTCTAAAGTACCAACTAGGTACAATTTATTACTCAAAAACAGTGCTATATATAATAATTGAAGCATTTTTTCTTATAAAATTTATTGGGTACAGTGATAAAAAAAAATAAATAAAAATATAAAATACATCATCATAAAACCAATACATTCCTTTTTTATATTTATTTTTATTATTCGCTCAGAATCTAAAATAATATTATTAATTAAACTAAATGAAATGTTGATATATATGTTATTATATATATATAATTCATTTATACAACATTTTAAATAAATTTTGATTAAAGAATAACCTATTATTAAACTTTTAATAATGTTGCTTTTTTGCTATCTGGATATTTTTTTCGATACTCATTTACCATTTGTAAAAGATATTATTTTGATCTTCGTCTTTTGTTGAAATCATATTGTATTCTTTAATCAATTTAACACCTCGTTTAGCCACATCAATTACTACCATTGAATTTTTTACAATCTGAAGTGCCTTTTTTATATTTTTTCCTCATTTCCCACATATCCAGATCAACTTTTAAATTTAAATAGTCTATGGAAATATTAAACCGGGGGAAAAAATGTGGTGATATAAATTCAACAAAATCCTTCTTGATAAATTAATTTACTTGACTGTGCTGAGTATTAAGTTTCTTTATACTGAAGTTTTCAACTTCCTCTTTAAAAATTATATTTATATATTATAATATATATTTATATTTAATAGCTTTTATCATTTTTAACTTTGTATTTTTTAGTATACGAGAATCTTTTATGCTGGGCTATAGTTTCATGAGCTGAATACCAAAAGCATAGTTTGTTGTCAGTTACTCGAGATTTATCACAATCTGGATATTTAGCCAAGTTTTGAAATAATTAAAAATCATTTAAAGTCGCTTTAGTAGAACTGGAGCTCTATACTAAGCTTCTACATAAGAATGTACTAAAGAAATGCAAATATATCGGAAACCCATTTTTTTCTTGGTTTGAAGATGAAATTAATCTTGAAATATAAATATTTTAAAACTGTAGATTGTTTTTGATATCTTCCTTGCATGATAAAAATCACCAAGCTAATAGATTGATATCCTATGAGGTGGAGTTGCTTCGATAAATATAACTGTTAAATCCAAGAGTTGTCTATGATATTTTCTACATTGTTTATATTTTAATGTATTAATACAAATTTCTTATCTTTTTTCTGTTATTTTTAACCGCTGATTCATTATCATGCTGTATCATTTAGTCCAATATAATATTTTTTTGTATTTATAGTTAGCCATTTTTGTTGAAACCGTTTAAAATAGATAGGTACATAAGACCTATTAATGGAAAGTTAAATTTCAAATCAGATACACTTCTCAGTATTAACTCCAAAATATGACAAAGACAGGGATGATATAAAATATCACGCTCAATAAATTGTTCTACTGGTAATATAACATAAGTTCCTTTTATATTACCAGTATTTAAAGCTTTGGTATCACTACATACATCTTGAACTTTATTAATAATGTCTCAATTCTGCAATAATTCAAGAATAACTTTTGCTTGATTTTCACCAGTCCCACTTAAAAGCTTTGGTATATCTAGAAAACTGCGTATTTCCTTTGAATGATAAAAGTACCAGCAATCAATCTACTTTAATTTTCCTGCTTAAATCAAGAAGTCGTTTTCTATCCCAATGTAAAACCATGGAATCCATTTTTAATTACTTTTATTTGTTTAATAATATAATTTCTTTTGCCCTCGCTTCACTAATAATTTTTCCTTTGGGTTGTAATATAGATCTGTTTATTTTAAGTTTAGTAACATTATAACCTTAAACCTCAGTAGTTGAAATATTTATGTGTATTACATCGTAATCACTAATTATTTACCTGTCTAAAGTAGAAAGTAATTTGGGTGACATAATATTAATTATACTCTCTTTTTTTGTATTTGAACTACTCGACTAATTTAATATTCTGTTCTACAGGCGCAGTATTGTCCTAACTTGAACTACTAATACTAGTTGTATATATTCAAATTGTTCATATTGACCTAATAAATAATAAAATAAATTCGAATTAATTTATATTAAATAGTTTTAAATAGATTTTTTTTTTTAATATTGCATTTATTTACATACCTAAATGTTCGGTATTGGAGTTTTCTCTCTTTTTCTGTTCTACTTTTTTAATTTTTGACTTGACTCTTTTCATTTATAGCTAATTATAGCTAATTATTAGATAATTTATTATCTGTTCCTAATAAATAGCTTGGTCTCCCCTTTAGTCGTTGTAATAATAAAAATTATTTATCTTCGTCAATACTAAAAATATCTTATGTGTTTTCATGAGCTAAATCAAAAATATAGCCTAGTTTATCAATAAATTCAGAAATTTTACTTTTTTGTTTTACGGATGTTCTTTTAGATTTTGTAAATAACGACATTAATGGTATACATTTTTCAATTTTAATAAACAATGATGATTTTCTCGTGTAGGTAATAGCCTTTTTATTTAAATAGCCTTATTAAAAAAAATAAATAAAGCATTTTTATTGCATTACGGATTTGTTTAATCAAACAACCAATAAGATTAATAATGAAATAATATCTTTGTTTCGATGGATAAAAAACAACATTGAATGTATAACTCCTCCTCCTCCTCCACGTCCTCCATCATAGTCCTACACATACACTTAAATCGTATCTTCCATATCTTATTTACTTACTATTCACTTCCTCAGGACCCTCTCATATTAACACTATATCATTTTCAAACAACATGTACCTAATCCTGTACACCTTTTGTTATTTCATCCATTACCAGAGAAAATAATTAAGGATTTAAAGCTAAACCATAAAGCACTCCCACTCTGTTCCTAAAATCCTCAGTTCTCCACACACACTCTTCAATCTTGTACTCGCCCTTTCATACATGTCTTATATTACCTTTACATACACTGTTGGTAATATTTTCTTTATTAATGTCTATTTCAAGATCTTCCTAGCAATCCATAAGCCTTCTCTATTGCCTCTTATACTCGAAAAAATTTATATAAAGTGAAACAATATATTATTATTATTATCGTATTGGATTATATTATATATTAAATTCAACACAAATTAAAAATACAAATAATATAATATATTATTGTGAATTATAAACCATAATATGTTATCTAAAGGTTTAGATCCGGCGACAATGATTGTTGATTTTTATCCCCGTGAATATCGATTAACGACAGATAGCGCCGATTACGTACAAGCTCTACATACGAGTTCCGGAACGGGTGGAGAGTTTTCACCGACGGGGCACGTGGACTTTGTTATTAATGGAGGTATTATACAACCAATTTGTATGAAGCAAACAAATATACCGGGTAAATTACAAATTACATTATTTAAAACACTAATGTTATAATTTTAGTATTTTGTACCAGTAGTGTGCTCTGGCTATATAGGTGAACGTATTACAACATGTACCATACGACCGGCCGTCCGCCGCAGTGTGTAAGTTCCTCCGATACATTCGTGTATTATTAATTATTGAATTGTTGTTTATTGTATTAATATAATATTACATGAATTTTAATTTTCATGGTATTGTATTATTTCTTCATTTCATAAAATATTGATATCGTTCTATAAAACAATAAAGTTATTCTTGGCTTACGACATAAAATCATTGCTATTGTGTTTAATATTATTGTTTATGAGTCCCTACAACCTATGAAGTTTTACTAACAATGCGGGTATTGCACACCTGGGGTGCGTTCGAATATTCGGAGTTAGAGTAGAGTAGTGTAGAGTATAGTAGTGAGTTGGATAAAGTAGATAAGAATAGAGTAGAGTTTAATCACAGAATAAATTGATATCAAAGCAATAAATTGATATCCGAACAATGATAATATCTTTTGATAAGTGACCAGCGAACACGTTTATAATTTAAAACAAGGATTTTCAGTTTTCTTTATATTCAAAAATGGAACAAGATGATTCAACAATATTTTTAATTGTAGATTCAATGGGAAAATCATTGAATAATATACTACAAACAACAAAAAAATATACTTTTAAACAATAAATTTTAAATTGTGCAGAAGCTGACCAACCCTGATATATATATAATTGATAATACCTGAACACAAAGCATTTTCTGATATATCATTGCAGAATGAAGATTTTTCAGGACAGGTCTTGTTGTTATATTTTAATGAATCTGTTTGTTCAGGCTGTTTATTTTTCAATATATTTAATATGTATTTATTTAACTGTACTTCATCTGATAAAATAAGAGTAAAAATGTTTACAAATTATAGTTATATAGGTCTTGGTCCAATATATTTTCTAGTTTAATGAAGAGATTTCAATAAATATCATGTTATTTCACACGATTTTAGATAATTATATAATTCATCAGAAATGAAAACTTTATGTTCTAGGCTTTTGAACTCTACTGTCACTTGCATGATGAAAAAGACGATGATTTAAAGATGAAAATTTAAAAAGCATGAAAAACCGAAAAATGAAAAATAATTATTAACAAAATGTTGGTTATATCACAGAACATATTCTGTGGTTATATCACATTATATAGGCAGGAATATAAATGAAAATTACTTGTTATCTGTATATGATAAGAATAATTATCAGTAGAGTTAAAAGAACCTAGCGATTTCTTTTGGGTAACAAGAGTTAACTCCGGTGAACAACACTAGGTTTTCGAACGGTAACCTCAGAGTTAACACTGATTTCTCAAACGACACGAAATTGACTATAGTTGACTCGAGTTAACTAGAGTAGAGTTTTCAAACGCACCCCTGACCAGGTTTTATCAAAAACTCCTAAACTAATTGATATCCATGTAGTGATATTAAATTACAGCAATAATCTTTTGTAGAAATATTCTCGAGAATATTCTTGAGAAAATTCTCCAAAAATTAGAATTTTCGGTAATTTTCTTATATAGATTTTTTTTATTAATTTAAAAATTGTATATAATATTTTTGTATTATTATTGTGTTCATAATTGTACAACTATAATAGTATTAATCGAATATCAATTATATATTTTTCTAATATATTATTGACTAATATTGCATTCCTATTACAAAGTAAATTACAACAATGTCAAGATGGACCAAGCAGCGTTGCCAGGGTATTGCAACCTACAGATTTAGTATCTCTACATAATATATTGATATAAAAGTTTCAGAAAAATTTTTTCCAACGAACTAGTTATAATGATTACAGGTAGTCCTGTGAGCTTGTTAAAAAATAAGTCATTTCTTATAAAATTCAAGTCTCTAGTCAATCTAATCAACTCTGGTATTGTTGGTATTAATGGTCCTGAACTAGTAGTATTAGATCAAACATATGTAGACATTTTCAAACCTAATATTGATGACCCGATATACATTAAATTAAATATGTAATATCCTAAACTATACAATTAAGTGTTATTGTCTATTAGATAGGCAATTTCTATCGTATCTAAGAGTTTTTTTCTATGTTAATAATAATAAATTTGAAATTGAAATTAAATATAGTTATATCATAACATTTGATTAGATATTAAATTTAAATATTATATATTCAGACATATCATCGAATAAAATTAACCTTAATTTAAGTTGGACAATATCTGACCATATCAAAATCAAACTACATAATAAATATCATGTTAGAATTTAAAGATATACTTCAATAGAAAAGTACCTAATTGATTTATTAGAAATGGTTCTAAAAATAGGAATAAATTTAATTTTCAACCTAGGCGCTTATCATATTCATTATTCAAAACAGTAAATTACAATTACAGTCCAATTAACTCAGAATAAAGTAATTCTGTAATACTGGTAATAAATAAATTAGATGAATTAATTATAGAAAATTAAACAAGTGAACAAGATTGTCTTTGAACTATTGCCCTTTACTTCTTCTTCCCCTTCGCCTTCTCTCCCAAAAATTTAGTATCATCCACCCTAGTCTTACACTTCCACTTAACTCTATCTTCTTCACAACTTCCTTTATTCCAATCTCCCTTATATTACTCGCCATCATAATCGCCCATCTCCTTTTCTGCCTGAATTTCCCCCTCTTTCCATCAAAATACATTCCCTTTACTAATCGCACTGCCTTAGTCTCTTCCCTTCTTAAAACTTGCCTGAATCACCGTAATCTATTGTCCCTCATTTTGTTAACTATCAAAGCTACTTTCTATACTACTTCTTTTATACTTATTCAGTATTTTGTCCTCTCTAGTCACTTCACCCATCGACCTTTACATTACTATCTCTGCTACACTCATTCTATGTTATATCTTTCTATCTACCGCTTAAAATGCTGTTCCATACATTATTGCAGGTCTCACCACTGTCTAATAAAATGTACCTTTTAATCTAATGAGGATTCTTTTGTCACAAAAAACTTCTGATTATTCTCTCTACATCATCCATTCACATATATAGTCTTATGTTCCATATCTTTTTCTAATTCTCAGTTCCTTATCTATAATTTTATTTTTATGCATCCTCTTTTTCCTACACCAAATCTTCATAACCATCCACCTATGATATATTATCACACTCTCACCCTGAATTACTTTTCAGTATTTACACTGTTATAAATCTCCTACTTTCCACATAAATTAATAAATTTGTGATTTCTTTCGACTCTATTGGTTATATAATGCTTTTTTCCTGCTAAAATAAGTGAAGTATTTAATTGTTAATTCATACGTCGATGCAAAATCAAATATTCTTTCTCTAGCCTTATTTCTTTCTCTAAATTCATACTCTGCATGCACTCTAACTATCATAATTTATTCTATCTCTCTCTACATGTTCATTTATATGTCCACCAATTACAACACCCTTAATTCTTTGTACTCACATTAGTTCATTCATCTCTTACCAGAACTCTTCTTTCTGGTTTTCCTTACTATTAAACTATTGACATCTGCAAATATCGTAATAAGGCGTGTAGTAAGTTATTACCGTGAAGTTAGTACCATTTTTTATTTTATTTTTTTTATAAACACGTTTTTAATAATAACTGTGCTAACACAATAACACGGTATCACTTATAAATTACTTATGAAGTACCTATATATATATATGTATATATAAACATTTGTCAATAATTGTTAAAATTTTCTATATAAAAACCTCATAAAAACTGGGCGTGTGACATCCTAATTGTATGTGTTTAAATTGTTTATTTTAATATAATATATTGTGTTTATGCACTTATGTAGGTAATATAAATTTAATAATTTTATATAACTATTATATACAATACAATAAATATTTAAAAAAAAAATATAGGTATTGATGATGTTTTCGTATAACTTGTGTATAGATGTACTGGTATGCAGTCATTTTATGAGTATATGTTATTTTGCAATAACTGTATCAAGAGAAGCTATACTTTTGGGCGTAAGATACATAAGAGAGAATAACGTTGTATTATTTCCAAAAGAAGATAAAGCGAATTCTACAGGCCGTCTTGTGCCAATGGGTCTAGATACACCAAGATGGTACCTAATTATATATATTTATTATAAATTTAATAAAATTAAAATAAAAAATTATTATAAAATTGAATTTTCAAATAATTATATATCGTTGTTTTCTAAAATTCTAATAAATAACAAATCAAACTTAGATTTACTCTCATAAACTTTAATTTTAAAAAAATGTATTATTGAATATTTGAACTATTTAATGCAAAGATGGTCATGTCACACCATAATATCAAATAATATATACAAATTACAAATTTACCTTAGTTATACTACGCAGTCCTATCCGTGTAACATTTGTAAACACAGTTCAACTACAATCTATAAAAACAACTCGTACCAATTAAATTTTTTAATACTTATATATTTTATTGTTTATGACTTAGCTAATATGGTAAAAATACTATACTATATCTGTTTTTGCTGTCTTTTCAAAATCCTAATATTTTGAATAGAATAACACAAATATAAATATGACAGGAATTAGATTTTAAAATAAACTGTTATTTTTTAGATACTTGTATAAGTATCAAATACTTAATATAGTTATATTACTTCTTTGTAACTTAAAACAACTATTGTCTAATATACATAAGCGTTAGTTATATAATTTCCAATTCTAAAATAAAGGCACAATTGTATATTTAATTTTATCCCAAAACAATATTATGACGAATTAAAAAAATGTTAATAATAAGAAATAACAAATTATTAATGAAATACAAATAGGTATATCTTAAATATTATATTTTTTTATTTTATTGTATATTTTTTTAGGGCAAGAGGAACCTATTACGTCGCATATAATGATCCAGATACAACTTGTCATTACGATGGAAATTTCTAAATTTGTGTATGCACATAGTTCATTTCTGACCACCCAGTACCCACTTAAAGAAAACAACTGTTGAAAAACATATGTAAAACGAGTTTATTAACATTTAAACATTATATAAATTATTATTAATCAACAGATTAACTTGTTTCATTTTAGAAATATATAATATACTTGCTTATATTTTTTATACTTTATAATCGTTTTTTTTTTTATATCGATAAAAGTAGGTACCGAAAATTGAATGAAAAATAAACAATTTTTATGATTTTTCTGAAATGAAGTTTTAATTTCTTAATATATTACCTATTATTATTATTATTATTATTATTATTATTATTTTTTAATTTATTTTTTAGATAATAATAGGAATTAAGTGATGCTTTGAAATGTAAAATAATAATTTTAAGTCAAAATGCTTTTTTTAAATGGTGTTCTTATTTACCAGATGAATACGGGGGAAATGGGAATACAAAAATTGTATGAATATGTTCCTTATGAGCAGAGAGTCAAAATAAGTTAAAATTTATCGGATTCCCGGTTTAAACCTAATTTTTTTTTTATCTACGGATTCCAGTTTTCGGGTTAATAACAATTTCATAATTTTTGGGTTTGAACATTAAAATACAATTTCCTTATTAGATGTTACTAGCTTTAGATATACTCTATATTGTATTAAATAACATCTACTAGAGCACAGCTTTACTACAATCCTAATATAATAGAAAACAAATCATCTCGGTGGCATATTAGCGTGTCACAAAAACAAATGATCGTAACAGATCGAGTTTGGTATGAAAATGTTTGTCTCAATGTGTCTTTATACATTGTAACAACATATTTTGACACACACACACACACACACACACACACATATATATATAATTGTATATTTTATCTTGCATATGTTGAAACTACATATAATATGTTTTTGCCTTTCGTTGATGGAGACGCCACGGCTCACTTATTGGTTAGTACAAAGTACATGTACCGACTATCGATTACAATAATAAAATCTATACTAGCTTTATATTAATAGTTCTTTCCATAAAACCTCGTTCACACGACGACACTGATGTGACGGCAGTAAGTTCCATGACACTATTCGAAATTCAATGACGTGACGTGAAATGTCGTATACTGTTCACACATATAATGTGAGTGTTATGACATTAAACAGCATAGTATTGTGATAATTTTTCTTATCAGTATAATATTATTAGTCTTATCAGTAATTCGTTTTGTCTACTTTTGTTACTTTTTCATATTTTTTTTTACCGAAAAGCCAGACTTAAACAGAAAGTGTTATGTTCAGTCGCTTAAAATGGCCAATAATTGCGTTTTAAGAGTAGCTGCGGATGTATTAGAAGAGATGATAGTTTTAGAATTGAGAAGAAAGTATGAAAAGAAACGTGAATGGGTTAGAAGGTGGATAATGCGTAAGAATAAATTAGGGGCATATGAAACATAACTAAGAGAGTTGCAGTTGGAAGTTCCCCGGACTTTTTGTAACTTTCTTCGAATTTACTCTCCTATGTTCAACGAACTACTGGAATATATATACTTAAATACGCACAATAATTTCAAATTACGTTTAGAAAAAAAACTTTATCAGTTGTCGATATGAGCACAAATTGATAATGATAGCGTGACACTGGTGGTTTCACGCCATCATTATCAATTTGTGCTCATATCGACAACTGATAAAGTTTTTTTGAACATAGGATAGTAAATTCGAAGAAAGTTACAAAAAGACCGGGAATTTTATCTTCCAACTGCAACTCTCTTAGTAATGTTTCAGATGCACCTAATTGATTCCTACGCATTATCCACCTTCTAAAACTATCATCTCTTCTAACACATCCGCAACCACTCAAAACGCAATTATTGAACATTTTAAGCGACTGAACCCAACACTTTCTGGTTAAGTCTGGCTTTTAGGTAAAAAAAATATGAAAAAGTAACAAAAGTAGACAAAATTAATTACTGATAAGACTAATAATATTATACTGATAAGAAAAATTATCACAACACTATGCAGTTTAATGTCATGACACTCACATTATATGTGTGAACAGTATACGACATTTCACGTCACGGTATTGAATTTCGAATAGTGTCATGGAACTTACTGCCGTGACATCAGTGTCATCGTGTGAACGAGGCTTAAATCATTATTGAAATTATTTTAGTATTACTTTCACTGATTTATTTTGTCTAACTTTTAAAAGACGATAACATAAAAAACCGATTTTAAAATGGTTTTTAATTTTATCTATTTTCGGGTTTAAAAAAGTTTTAAATTTTTTTCTGGTTCCAGGTACAGTGTTAAATGTTTTTCCAACTTTTGGGTTAAAAAGCAGTATAACACGTTCGCTATGTACCATATTTTGGTAGCACCCACCATATGCGTACGATAAAAGGAAATAAAATTTACTTTCGATGACAGCACTGTTGAATAATTTTCACAACACATGAAGAATAATACTAATTTTCGTTTTAATATTTTAATAAGTCTTAAAAATAAATAATTATATCAATTTATACTTTTACTTTTATACTATCATTTTAAATGCCAAATATACATGTATACATCTTTTTATACCTCAATAAAAACAAAAAAAATAGTGTTTACTACAAATAAAAGAGTATAGGTACTGACTGAATTATAAATACATTTAATTGAGTACTACGGATAACGCCAATTGGTGTTGACCGTACTTGACGACAGTGATTGGTAATTTTCTTCTCAGTTGCACGGGTTGTAAACTCGGTGTGACAGAATAATCGTACTTCTGAATAATTATACCTTTGGAATACAGTAGGTAAGATTATCGAAAATCGCGTTTAGTGAATTAATAAGTGCAAACTTGTTAACCATAAAATATAAAATAATTAGGAATGTACAGATGAGGGTTGACTGTGGTAGAGTGGTCAACATGAGTATTTCGGCACACGAAGTCCCCTGTTTAACTACTAAGTACCAAACGATTATGATTACTTTTCTCATTCTCTGTTATTTTGAAAACAATTGTCTAAGGTCTTGAATTTTCTACAAATATGTAATGTTGTTCTGTATATTATGACATAATAGTATTAGCATTTAAAAGTATTTTACATAAAAATATTAAAATATAAAATCATAGTAGATATTATTTGTAATAAAAATACAAATGTATTCACACATTATCAATGTACTCAAAGACTTCTTAATTGATAATATATCCTTACCACTTTATCTAAAAATTATAATATCACAACAGAAGTGGAAATAATCTATCTAGGATCATATTGCATTGATAAGTATAATTATTCAAGAATTATTTTTTAGGGGGTATGATTATCCTAATATTATTGTACCCCACAATAATTATTAAACATAGGGTATAATATTCCCAGGATAGAAATTCTAAAGAAGTACATTCCAATTTGACAAATTAAAAATTATTTTTTCAATTCTATTACAAAAATAGGTAAAATATTATTCACTTAAGACAAAAACATTTAAAATATATATAGGTATGTATAAAAGCAATTTTTAGATAATTTAGAAAATAATTTATAAACTTTTTATAGTCTTTTTCTATGTATTTATGCACTTTAATTTGCATTAGTTTTTTAGATGTTTAAATTTTTTCATTATCTTGTCATACATATATATATATATATATTTGGACATAAAGAATTATAGATAATAGGTATAATATAATTAATTATACCAATTAATTATATTTTATTATTAAGTAAATATAATTAAGAAAATGTGTACATAAATTATTTTCCAAACTATCTAAAAAAATTTTATTTTATAAATATATAAGTATATATTTTTAATTATTTTCTATTTACCGATTAATATTTTACTTATCTTTGTGGTTGCATTGGAAAATACATTGAAATATGCGTATTATAACGTCTAATAATATGCAAAAATCAGAATTCAAAAATATTAATACGGAGCCGAGAAAAATGCAATGTTCCATAATTATAATTTTTATATATAATTTTAAATAATGTAAAAATGTAATAAATATTGTAAATATTGTAACACTTTATTGAATGTAGACTTATGTTGTATGTACACTGTAATACTATTTGATACAGACTCGCGTGAAAACCAAATAGGTAATAATTTACTGAAATAAATATAAATGATAAGGTACCGATACCACTACCACTACATTATATATAGGTACTATAGTATTATAAATACGAGTATACCCAAAAACGTACCGGAGAAAATATCATGGCTAAATATCTAGGTATGACAGCAATGTTTACGTTTTCGTTCAGTTGTGCCATTCATGGGATAAAAATATAAATTGTGACGTCAACTGCCGAGGATTTTTGAACGTAGACAAACGAGTGTAAGTATACCTTTATATTATTAATTTAATCGGCAGATGACGCAGTGCACATGCGCAGTTCGAATTGCTGACATACCTAGATATTTAGCCATGGACAATATTATATTATGTTTATATATTTATATATATGCGACGAAATGTCGTACGAGTCCAATTGTCGCATGTCCAAATGTTAATGATATGACGGGACACCGAAAATATGTGAATACATTCGAATCACAAATATTATCTACTATTATTTTATCGTTATTATTATAAATTATAGCGTAAATACGTAAGTCCTTAATACGCAATACTACATATTAATTAGATTTATATGTGCATTACTTTTAAATGTACTTTGGTCTAAAGTTTTATTGAGAAGTGTATGATTTTCCATGAAAATCTTACCCCAACCTTGTAAGATTGTGTTACATAGTAACATACATCTAAATTAGTTCTTTTTTTATAGAAAAAAACTCACCCATATCTGTATTTAGAGGCGGTTCTAGAGAGAGTGGTAGACGGGGTTAAATTTTAAAAGAGTAAAATTTTGTAATTTTGTAAAGTAAATGTCAGCGTATAAATTGATGAGCTTTTTTTTTTGTTATTCATGTTTTTTTTTTTTTTTTTTTTTTAAATTTTTCCATGGGCGTCAAAATTTTTAGTTACATCTCTGTATGTATGCACAATATAATCTGAACAATTTATTTCCTTATCATTGAAAAATAGTTATTGTTGTATGATGTCCAAAGTGGATTTTTGACAATTTAAATCATTAGTTGTCAAACAACCTTAGTGTTAACCTTACATTACGACAAGTACGAGTTTTTTAGTACTGTAGATTCCTACGATATGATATTCATTTCATATAGTTTTAGTAGATTGTATTATTACATTACCAGCTCAGAAGTTAACCTAATACAGACAGCATTCTGGTCCTGTGTATGCGATCAGACGGACGGCGGAAAGTGCAAAATATACATTTAAGCACACCCACATAGATAACCGAACCAAATCTAATCTTAACTTTATCTATATGATTGTTCTACGAAGACATTTTTTGTTTTAAAAACAAGCATCAAAATGGCTTACTCGTTATCGTCGGCGGTAATGTTTGCCGTGTTTGCGTTTGTTTTAGCCAATGGTCAAGTGGTCAGAAGTGAACATCCCGCAGACACTATGGACGCAGCCGTTTTCCCCGTGTTATGGGTTTCCGAAATGTTCGACAAGGCGTTGACCAATTTTACCGTGCGGGGAGTCGGGAGCACCTCTTGTCAGAAACATTCTGAGTTATACGACAGAAACTTACGAAATCATACCAGTTGGGCAGTGAAAAGTAAGTAACTGATTTATTATGCATTACGTTCACATTATTATTAAGAAATTATGGTATTCAATAAATACTTATTATAAGAAAAAATTATTGCTATAATCGAGGGCTGAAAATATTATTATGTATATTATATTTACATATTTAATACCATATAAAAAAGCCATCATTATGTAAAATAAATTAATAAAATAAAATATAATTTGATCAATAAATTATATATTTTTTAATATAATTACATATATTGAAAGTTCGTAATTTTTACTAAAGATAATTCGCACAGTTAATAATAAATATATATAATAGGTTATATACATATTCTCAAGAATTGAAAACTATTGATAATAATTTGCACCAAAATTAAAATCTAATTTGAAAACAAAGCTGAATTATTTTTCAGTTCATTCGTAATTTAAAATAAAATTTTAATTTGTAATAAATCAAACCAGTTTCAAAGAGTCAGTAAATTTAGATTTTTTTATTTTGATAAAAAACTACTATAATTTATTATACTCTTAAACATAATGCCTTAACTTTCTGAAATTTTTAATTTTAGTGTGAAAACTGAAAACATAATTTGTGGCTACGACCATTATATACAATCAATGTAACATTTCCGTCATATAAATTATTAAATTGTAATAATAATATATATTATATATATTATATATATATATAAATAATATTAAATATTATTTATATATTTTTTATTACAATATTTAATATTAAATATGTTTTTGTATTAATGGGACCTAGAAAATCTAAACGTACACGCTCATATGGTTTGCTAGACCCGAGCCAATTGATGATTTTGCTGACAGGAGAATTCGGTCTTAATGTCATGCATACTTCACAAGTCTTTATCATTTGTTCTATGTTCTCATCTAAATTGATCCACAAAAAATAAGCTCTGGCTAATAATTTTGTTTTCGATATCCCCATGTGTGACACATGAATCTCATGTGATAGATATTGACTAATTTTGTTGGTATGATTACTCGATAATTCCACACTATTGAATTACTTCGATTGTAAGTTCATTTTGACGTTGGAAATATGATTTAAACTCATTTTCAACTTCATTAGGCCATCCTGAATTAATGTACAAAAATACTTCTCAATACAGGACCATAATATATAATATACTTAGAAATTTGTGGTTCTATAACTGAGTCATTGTAAATTTTCAACGTTACTTTAGTAGGTTCAATTGAACAGTTTTTAATTTTATTTAAACCCAACTTTTTTGGTAATATAGATATTCCAGCGCCAGAGTTCAATTTCATACTGACTAAAGTATGAAAACCATTGATTTTAACATTAACTAAAATAGGTTCTACTATATTTTTAAAAGGAATATTAAATATTTCTACAGAGTTATCACTATCGTTACAAGTTTTTGCTTCTATATAAGCATTGTTTTTAGTTAATTTAGAATTGTTCTCCGGCTTACTTTTCTTACATACAATAGTTACGTGTTCTACTGTATTACAAATCTACACTGGTATGATTTATATTTACAAATGTTATAATTATGATTATTTTTACCACACGCAAAAAAGCTGCTTGATGTTGTTGATTCTGCTTTTGGATTGGTATTGACGGTCGCCTTGATACCTAGAATCCTTTTGATGCGATGAACGAACCTTGGTCTCTTTGAATTTGTTGACATCAGCAACTACTGCTATCTGCTTCATGCTGTCTTTTTTTTAGTTTAGTCCAATAATATTTTGATACTTTCAGTATGCTCCTCTTCGCATAGCCCATCCAAAATTGATCCATTTAACATTCCAGAAATTAATTTGTCTCTAAGAATACAATCAAGCATTCCAACAAATTTGCAAGGAATAGCACTATTCTTGATTTTTATATACTACTCATTAATTGTTTCACTACTGTTTTGGGACAACTTGTAAAACTCATTTCTGTGTCTGAACTACGAGGAGTAAACTAGTTTTTTAGCAGTGTCACTAGTTCATTGTAGATTTTGCTCGCTGGTATCTCTGGGTTACAGAGGTCCCCGATTATTTTATAAGATTAATCACTAATGGTTGTTAACAAAACTGCTGCATACCTGTTTTTTTCTATCATGTTTGCTATAAAATACTGTTGGAATCTCTCTTGATATACAGGTATTGTCCACTTGCCATTGACAAGAAACTCGGGAATGGATCCAATATTGCCATAAACTTTAAACATTTGAGTTGGTACTCCATGTGCTTGTACGTTCGTACTTGACGAATTATTCGACGCCATCGCCTTTCATTACTCGAAAACTTTATCGAACATAAAAAAATAAAAAAACTATCGAAAATAAGCAAAATATGAAATATCATTTTATCTTGTGGCCATTGTTATATAGCTCAGTAATAAGAAAATTGATGCCTTTTGTTACATTATTATAAGTTTTATTTTACAACAAAAAAAAAAAAAAGTGATATATATATAATTGCACAAATATAAATACATAAAAACATTAAGTATTTAGGTTATTGACAATGTTTACATCAGTACAATATATGACACCCATAATAATATTATGCTTAATACTATTAATATAATATTAAACATATTAATGTTGTTGGACCACTCTGTATTTTTTGTGTTTAAATCAAAAAATTAATTAAATTTATATTTATTATTATATTTTATTATTATTTTAGTTTAAATTAATCAATAAAAGACTAGTTTATATACTTTTCAAAGACTAATCACTATTTTAAATATTTGTGAGAATTTATAAGTATATTTTCAAGGTTAAAATCAAATTTATTTTGAAAAAAAATGATGCAAATAACGAGAAAATATTTTATAAACGTTATATATATTTTTTCGGTATAGGAAATTTGAGAGTGGCTGATTTGGTGGGTCCATTTCAGCGTATACTATTTTATACGAATTTATATGCACAAAAATCCCTTAAAATATGCAATTTTTAATACTATAATTTGCAACAAAATATGCATTTAAAATTAAAAAATATACAATAAATATGCAAAATAAAAATTGTATATTGTGCACATTGATTTTTTATTTTATTTTTTAAATTTCATTCTTTTGTCTCTCTTTTTTTTATCTCTTTTTATATCACCCAATTCAAATAATAAAGTGTAGTAATAAGTATTTTATAAGTAATTGTCCATGTAATATTTTTTTCATATCTTATTTTTTTTTTAAATCAATTTATGTATATTATGGTCATCCTTATTTTATTGTACATTTGTTATCGAAACTTTATTTTATGTAAGTACTCTCTGCCTTCAACACAAGCATTTGCTTAAATGATCACCCAAGGAATAAATAGACATGAGTTAATTTTTTAGTATTAATTATAACTAAAAAAAGCATACCATTAAAAAAGGTATCCGTCACTCCATTCGATCACTATCATAGTTTGAAAATGACACTTTTGACTCGCCGCCCGCCTATTATAATACATGCATTTCCTCAACGCCTACTCATTTGTTTATTGATATTTTCATTTATAATTATCCAAATTAAAATAAATTTTCTTATTATGATACCTTAGAAGTTTTTCTACAATTAGTTACCCTTCGTATTGAAATGATGAATATTAATGGTAGAAAACGTTTGATTTTTAATAATTTATACATATTTTCACTTATTTTTATTTTTATATTATGTAGATATACAAATCGCCGCTACGTCGGGTTTGTATTTATAGAATGTGTGCGGTGAAATTTCGTTCAATGTTTATCTTATGTTTACATTTTATGCCCTCATTTAATTTCAATAGGTATTTAATATATTTTATTTTGTTTACCATCAATCTGTACTCGTTGTCTCCGTAGTCTGATCGTTATATTCACAGCAAGTAGTTAGGTTATTCGTTTTATTTTTTCGTTTTCATTCAATATTAATAACAAAAATTTTGTGTTCCGTATTTGGCTGTTCATCTTATAGTCATGATAATAAAACCATGCATTTTTATTCATTTCCGAAACGCAACAAATCTCCGCAAAGGCATAAGGTATGGGTTAATTTTTGTAAAACGAAAACATTTTGTACCAGAGAAAAATAATAGGAAATGTTCGTCCCATTTTAAAAGTGATAATTTCAATGAATCTGATGTATTACGTAAACAATATATGCCAGACATAAAAGTGATGGTCAGATTAAAACCTAATGCATTTCCTACTATTTATAATATAAAATGTGAAGATCGTACTTTGTTACTATTTGAAAGTAGGTGTGAAAGACAGACTAGAAAAAGAGAAAAATTTAATTTAAATTCACTAATATCTAGTACACCAATAAAAAAATTTTAAAATGACAAACTAAATTTCTTAGAAGGACAAAATGAACATTCTTTTGATTTAAGCTATATTTTTATTGATTCTAATTAAGAATTCGAAAATATTGATAACGCGAAGGGTGTCCAATGTGATTTAGGTAGTGAATGTATTGTTGATCAATATTTATCGAATACTAATAACGAATTGTCATTTGAATTATGCGAAGAAAGTGATAATGATGATATAAATAATTATGTAGAAGATGATGATGCAATGTCAAAACCAAACATTGACAATAATTCTTGCTTTATAGTTTTTTGGGAAAATATTTTGTATTTATTCAAAAATTGCCAGGAATTTTCAACAAAAAATGTATCTATACATCACTATGTTCAAGGATCATTATTATCTATTACCACAGTCTGTGAAGAGGGTCATACTGTTCAATGGTTTTCTCGAATTTGTATGGTTGTAATGACATTTTAAGAATAAACGTGACTATACTATAACACTTACGACGTACGACTGTACGAGTATGTACTACTATTGATAATAATATATATTATGATATACCTAGATAATAAAGGTACCTATTGTCGTATACGTCAATGTAGGTTTCGACGTATACGGCAATACAAATTAATAAAACAAATCTTAATACAAAACACTTTAATACAATAGTAAACGTATATCAATATAAAATATAAATATTATATCTGGCCTTTTCGGAGGTCTCTTGCGAGTACCTCCTCGCGGGCGAGACTGAACAGAATACCATAATATTTTTATTATCAATAATAATTAGAAAAAATTTAACTTAGACAATTTATAATTTTTATGGGTGTGATGATATTTCTAGGTTTATTATAGTACCGCCAGCGAAAAGTGAGCCGCGATTGTCATGCTCCAGATGGACAATTTTAACGTAAACAGGGGTTCTCCATTTGAGATCATTAGGAACAGGTGGCGGGCTTTTTAAAAATTAACCGATGTTTACATGCGTATACCCATGACAAAATAGATAGGTATGTCAGCAACATTGTGATACGCACATCTCTGTGAAGTACTTTTTACCGTGTATTAAGTTCTCCGTCTCTCATTGGTTACAATAGGAATTATATCGAGCATGCATTTCCAAGCTGTCACCACAAAATTGAATGAAAAACGGAGAACCTAATATATGGGA
>JAIPRL010004749.1:0-35971 GCA_025469235.1 Pemphigus obesinymphae | reverse complement strand
ATGTATGTGTATATGTGTAATTGACATATGAATAATTTCAGTAGTCAAAATTAAATGAATATGGTCAAGTTTCTAAGTTTTGAAATTGTATTAATGTTTTCTGGCTAAATATTTCCATTTTTTTTTTTTGTTTCCAAAATGTAAATTATATTATGATATAATGTGTGTGAAGTATTCACTATGCGCTTTTTTGTTTTTAATATTGTTGTATGGTCAACGTTTAATTTTTTTTTTTAAAGGAATGTTATTCATTCTGTACTATATAGAAATCATTAGATAATGGAATATAATATATAATATGTATAATTATTGTGTATAATGTATATTTAATAAACAGTATTGATTAATGGTTGATGCCATTAACGACCTAATGTGGCTTACCTTCATTGAATTGTGCATATCTCGTTCTTATTTTGTTTTGGTTCTTAAGTTAGTATAATAATATTCGAATGATTCAAATGTATATGATGAGCTTTGAATGAAAAAAAAAACAGAATTTATGTCGTGCCTACCTGTACCGAGGTTTTTTGTAGTCAATGGTGTTCCGTAGTGCATAGTTTTGTGAATAAAAATAATAATTGTATATTGAAATTTGTTTCCAACAGTATAATATAATTATTAATTATATTAGCATTATGATAACAGTAGGTATAATATGTAATATGTGATAGAGAACTTTGAATTACTGATTATGTAATAAACATCTTTGGACAATTTTAATTATTATCGTAGTTATCAGTGTTCTTGGGAACTTGTAAAAAAAAAAAGAAGTGTGTATCGTTCAATACAAATATTATGTACGTACCTCATTTGGTTTTTGAATTTAATTCAAAATTAAAAAAAAAAGATTAAATAAATATAATATAGTTCTTAATAACGCGAAAAAAAATCAGTTACCATCGTCTAATAATATTAATTGTAATAAAAACAGTGAAAAACTTGATAAAAAAATGCAAAAAATATCGGAAGAATCGTGAACGATGATTGTACGTAAAATCCACCCCCTTCTCACCTCTGCACCTATCTAATGGGAATGGAACATGAGACCCTACGAATGATAACACCTATACCTAACCAATACGCTACTACACCGATGTGGATTCCGTACCATATTTCTATCTTATAAGTACCGCAATCAGCGTAACAAAGCGGTTGGCGAGAAATCCTGTTCGTTCCAGTACCGACCGTACGGGGACGAAAACGGTTGAGAAGACGTCCAGTCATGGGTTAACGAAGCCGCGAAAAACGGTTGCGCCATCGGCGTGATGCGAAAACGTGCCGGAAAGCGGATTAACGCGAATCGTGGATTTTGTAGTGATTCTTATCACGAAGAAATCGCGCGGAAAAGTGATAACGCGTCGGTCGACGGGTGCCGAGGAACACCCCCCGCTAATACCCCGCAAAAACGCTTACCGCAGCTCCTACCTCCTTCTATTTTTCGACGTTCTCGAGCGAATTTTGCGAAAACGGGACACGGAAAAATCGCGAAACCTTTGCAAATAGTTTCGAACGGCGTTTGACGTGAAAATACGCGTAAAACGGCACGGAAAAACGCTCAAGGAATAAAATCGGAATATTTTTGGCGATCTCATGGCGGAAAAACGTCATGGAAGAAAAAACAGGTCCTTAGCGTTTTATTAAAGGTAAATGATTATACATACATATTACATTATTACATATATATTACATATATACATATTCGACAATTAATATTATTTTTTATGCATGGATGTATCCAATATTTCCTTTTCTTTTTAATTTTACGTTGTTGATACCAATATGAAACAATACAAAACTCGTCATCTTCAGAAGACGGCATGATTGCTACTGACTACTGGGCAACTGCCGAAACATCGCCTATAGTGTGCAGAACTCATGACGTCAGGTCATACGATATTTTACTTCGCAACTATTTTTTTAAATCGCGTCAACGTCACGTCGCCCTAGTGAGACGAGAGCCTTAAAGAAGTTTCATAAATATATATATGGAAACAAATTTACATTGTGTTCAGATGCTCGAGCGTTAAGAGAAATATTTAGTCCACAAAAGGGAACTGCAGTGGTAGCCGCATCGCGGTTATAAAGGTGGGCTATATTATTATCCATGTATAAGTGTGAGTTTCAGTATAAACCAAGTAAACAAATGATTCACGTAGATGCTTTAAGTAGATCGCCATTAGATACGGGTACCGACATAGAAGAAGATTCTATTAATAGATTATGTTTTACAAATTAATTCGATATTGGTAGTAGTGATGTAGTAGACTTTCAGAAATGATAATATACTGTTCAAAGTATATAATTATGTATTAAAAGGTTGGCCTAATAAGATAGATAAAGATGTATTATATTATTTTAAAATAAGAGATAAACTTGGTACACAAGATGATGTTTATTTTATGGTGATTGAATTGTAATTCCAGAGGTGTTGAAAGAGAAAATACCAAGAGTGTTGCATAAGGATCATGAAGGTACTGAAAGGAAGAAAATGGCAGCAAGAAGCATATTTTGGTGGAAAAACATGAACAATGATATTGAAAAGTGTGGTAAAGAGTGTTTAATATGTGATCAGGCATTAAATATAAGAAAAGAAAAAGTGTTGTCAAAGTGGCCTATAACGGATATACCATGGCAGAGGGTACACATAGATTTTTTCTATTTGGAAGGTAATACATTTTTAATTTTAGTTGATGTTTATAGTAAGTATATTGTAGTGAAAGTAATAAAAAAAAAAGCAGTTATTAGAGTTTTACAAAAAGTTTTTGCTTATTTTGGAATACCAGAGGAGTTGTCGGATAATGGTCCTCCATTTAGTTCAAGGCTTTTTTAATATTATGGTAAATAAAGCAATATTAAGATAACAGAAACCCCCCATTTCATAGTCAGTCCATTGGCTTGGCTGAAATAGCGGTACAAACAGTAAAAAAATATTTGAAAAAATATATTATTGATAAAAAATTACTGAAATTATCAATTAAAAAAAAATCAATCGGTTTTTAACAGTTTATAATGCCTTCAACTGTAACGTCACAATGTCCGTCAGACCATATATTCTCATATAAGTTAAGGTTAATCGCATTGTCAATAAATCCTAAAAATAATAGTATTAAAGCAAACATTAAAAGTAAAGTAAGATTTGATTTAGAAAAAACATGAATATTATGATGAAAAGTCAATGGATTTTAAAAAAAAGTGAGAAACTATTTTATAGGAATCATTTTAAGGATTACCTTAAATGGTTGCCAGCAGAAACAGTTAAACAAACAAGTAAATATTTATGTGTAGTAAATGTAAAAGGAAGAAATAGAGTAGTACATAAAAATCAATTGAGATATCCAAAAAACATAGACAGTATTGATAATAGTATAAGTAAATTACCAACGAGTGTTAGAAGTAGTATTGGAAGCAAAAAACAAGAGGAGAAAAGTTTAAACATACGTCGTTCACATAGAACAAAAAAGGTACCGGTTAGCAGGGCCGTAGCAAGACCTAATAGCGCCCCTGGCAATGAACAGAATTTGCGCCCCCTCCTCAATCACCGTCATTCCTATGAAATATTTGTGGTAGAGTAAAAAGAAAAGAAAAACAAGGGCTTTTCATAAATTTGTCAATTGAACTGTACAAATTTTCCAAATTTTCAACCAAAATTTTTTTTCTTAGTGAGATAGTACTCCCTCCCCGCCCCTTCTTGCTGACCTTATAGTCACCCGATTAATTTTTTTATTACCTTAAAAAATATCATTAAAAAACCATCTTCAACATAAATATCTCCTTTTTTTTATTAAATATTAAAATCGTTACATATAAAAATAATAAATTAAAATTGCAATTTTCTTGCCTTAATAGCAGTGAAATCGTCTATGATATCATCAAATTATATCATTTATATTGATATTTATATTTATATTGATATTGGTTGGTCAAACTTTTTTCTATAGATAAAATTGCCATACTTTTCAGACGATTTTGACTCATAGTAGATATTAAATAATTTTTGATAATCTTTAGCTTACTAAAGCTTCTTTCATATGTAACTGTAGTAACTGGAATGGTTAAAAATATTCTTAATGCCACTTCTATATTAGGATAAAAATCTTGAAGTGTACAATGGTGTATACATTTTAATAAATCTAATCGAGTGGCTGACTGAAACGAACACATTAATGTAGATACTTGAAATTAAAATTTTTCAATTTCTAAAAATAATTGTGGGCCATCTATATCACTTTCATACTTTAATACCAAATCATTAAGACAACATTTTAACTCATCGGATGGCATAACCTTTAAAGAATTTCCGGTTAAAAAGTTGAAGTCTACTGTAATTTCAGACATCAAACTAATGTTTTAGTAGGTATTAGTTATTAAATAATTATAGTTAAATGTACTTGACATTTAAAGCAAATTTTTATGGGAACCATTACCAAATTTTAAATTAAAAATTGCAAAAAAATAAAACCATGCTTGGAATGGAAGTTAAATCAGAATCACTTCCGTGACACTCGAAATTGCGCCCCTGGCAAAAGCCCTCTTGCCAGTGCCTAGATACAGCCCTGGTGCCACTCCTTTTGGTATAAGTGTTTATTTCAAATTTTCAATATTTCTACCCTTTTTATGGGTAGATTTATGGACTCCTATATCATGTTTGTAAAATTTCTCTCCCCTAATTGTTACTGGATTATTTTATATTATAAGCCAAAAATTATTTGTATTAAATATATTTTTTTATATAATATTATAATTCATTATGAAATATTATTTTAGATGTACCTACTTACAAAAACAAAATATGAGAAATATATTTTTTTGATATTTACATATTTGGACGATGTTTATGAGAAAAGCAAGTCATTTTCGACCATTAATTTTATACACTGATTTTGTAATAAATCGTATGACCACTTCATATTGTGCTGCAACTAGAAATTACCTAACAGCTATCTACGATATAGCTGGTAAAATTCAACACGGTTATAAAGTTGCCCCCATGCAGCAATTCTATTTTTTTCAATAATTTACCAAAATGTTAAATTTAATTAGAAAATAATATGAAAAATAAATTTTAGAATTTTAAAACTATACTATTTTAGCTGTGAGAGCTTTTTTAAAGTAGGGAGAAGTAACTGTATACAGCTTCTCTTTATGTCGTCCAATTTACACACCAAACCTTCACCAAAATAGTATAATTAATTAGAAAAAACATAAACCCTTCATTTGTAGAATTTGAAAAATATATCATTTTTATCGTGAGAGCATTAGGTATAAAAAAGAGCACGAGTTATTATGTGATTTAAGTTAAAATTATCATTAAAAAAAAAAAAAAGATTACAATTAAATTAGAATATTTACCTAAATTGATTTAAAAAAAAATCTGTTAAAAAATATATAAATAAGATAAATTTGAAAATGAAATTTAAATTCATTAAAACGTTGCGTTAAAAGGTTTCCTTTGTCTCCTGCAGTGATTTTATACTTGTGCCCTTTTTCAAAAACACCGTGTACATTAGGTAACTATACGTGTAAATTGTAAATAGTGTCATTATGTTCGTTATGTCAAGTAATATAATCAATAATGACCCCTGAATTAAAAATAAGAATTGCACTATCAAAACTATAGAAATACTGAACATAAAAACAAATAATATATTATAAAATATAGATACAAATGTACAATAATAATATTTAATAATTGACCTAATAAAAAAAAAACCAAATTGTAAGGTAGGTACCTGCTTACTCACAATCAACTCATACTTATTAATTAAATTTATTCACTATGGTACTGTTTTATTTAATAGCTGTTCAATAGTAACAATATTAAAAATGCATGTCCTATATCTGTATTATGTCAACAACTATGATTTCTACAATATTTGCATTGTTGAAAAATCTCATAGATTAAATGAAAATATTATTATGTTTATCTACTTTGACGTTTTTTTTTTCTTTTACAGTAATTTGTATTTTAGTTTAAATTTTAATATTAAACATTATATTATATATATATATATACCTACTCAATGAACACGTGTAGATTAAATGTTATATTATAGTTTAATTTACTCGATGTAGTTTAGACGTACCTATAGTAATATTATAATCTGGATAGATATTCAATAGGTATAAATTATTACCTGTACCTACGTGAAGATTTAAAAAAAACTTTTATTTATACTTTTCTAGTTTTAAAAATGTGTAGTAAAATTCTATCTTTAAAATTTTTTAAAAAAATATCGAAAAATTATAGTCACATATAAATGTGTAAATTTTATCGAATATCCATTGTATTGTAACAGTGGCAACTCCAAGGAGAAGACCTATTGAGTCTATGGCCCTTAAGACCTAAGATTGTCATTATAGATATGTAGAAAAATGGCATTTGAATCATGTCCTCCTTCCCTGATACCGCCAATGTATGGTAATATACTTATAACAAATAACAATCCTAAATTACTGTTTTTATTTTGGTTGCATCGGTAGGTTAAGTACAGAGGCGGAACTAGGAATTTTGTTGCCCGGGGAAAAGTGTAGTAAAAAAAAAAAGGTCATCAACTTTTTCTTTTTTTTTTTTCTTTTGCCGAAATAGCAAACGCAAATAAGCAAATATACACCGGCATTTATGTATATTGTATATTAAAAACTTTTAAAATTTTAAGCCAACTAAAATATTTACGCCACCCAAAAATGTTACTCCCAGGCAGCGTTGCCAACCTTCAAATTCGAATATATCGTATAGTAGTTATCAAATTATCGTATTTAACACGTTTTTAATCAAAAATATCGTACAAAAAAAAAAATATATATATATAAACATTACTATAAAACACTAAAGACTGTAACAGTAGGTACTAACTACAAAATATAAAATATTATTAACAAAAATCTATTAACAATTAACTAAATTGTAACTATTTATAGAAAATATAAATTTATAAAACATCAAACGATAACAAATGAGGAACTAAAATAGTTAAATAAATATTATATCACATATTGGCATTCGACATTGTATTGTTATAATTATTTTTATCATACCTTAAACAGCTGTGTTATACTGTGCATCCCCTAAGAGGTATAACCAGTAACCACAGAATATATAAATAACGTCCAGTCTCCAAACTATTAATATTGATCTTTGATATTTTACCATGATAGAAAATAAAGAATTATTTACCGTAAACATTTAGTAAAATTTGACATGCCACAATATTACAATCAGTAATATAAGATTAAATTTAAAAATTTTTATTGAATTTTCAATAAATACCAAACCAATTCAGTAAGATACGAAAAATTTTAAAATTATATTATATTGTACGATAGTAATTATACATCGTACATCGAACAAATGCCCAAAATTATCGTACAGTTGGCAATGATACTCCCGGGAATCAAACCCCGTCTACCTGCCCCCCCCCCTATTTCCACTTATGGGTATCTAGTCAGAATAATGAAAAATGAGTTGATAGATATCCGATTTAACAAAAATGATTATTCCATTATCACTATATCCATAAAGCATCGGTCGCAGTGGTCTATTTATACGTGTTAAAGTTACTCGTTCCACTTGATGATAAATATTTTTAGATTTTGAGTGGAGCGATGAATATATTGGTATTACGTACAATGATGTTAATTTTTTTTTATGGAAACGACTTTTTTGAGTAGAAGGAGTCGAGTGGAAGTTCTGAAGTAAAGAGTCTTATTGATATCATATTCGTTCTATATGATATGCCTTCTTCCCAGAGGTCATTTTTTGAGTTTTCCAGTAATTTTTCATGAGTAAAGAAAATCTACCTTTTATATCAGGAAATATTTATAAATATATAAAATAATTTAAAATAACAAATGAAGTTGCCATGGTTACTATATATTACTAAAATAATATATATATATATATATATATATAATTTATCATTGCCATTTAATTTAATATATCAACATCAGTATAGACGTTACCTACCCGACGAACGAAGTCCTTCCACCCCCTACTATAGCCACCTTTTTTCTTTAACCTAATGTTTGTTCATGTTCAAAAATAATTAAAAATATATTTTACATACAAATAAGTATGATTAAAATTGGCTAGTAATACTTTATTTTAACATAAAAGTAATAAAATAAATCATTCTTTTTTTTAAAACAAAATTGTAAAAAAATCAGTTGAAAAAAACAAAAAAAATAATGATTTTTTTAAATTTACATTTCTACCTATATATAATGCTAGGCGGTTGTTGATTTTACAATGACGTTTATTGTATTTTACTCTTTTTTGGAAACATAATTTTTGGTAGAAGGACATGAGCAGGAGATTTGAAGTAAAGAACTTTTTTGGTATAAATTCAACCTTTTTCCCTGCATAAAGGTAAACTAAATTTTGTAACAAAAATATGCTTATAAATGGAAAAATAATAAATAAAGTTGCCGTTATTACAATATAGTATATACCTAATACTAAAATAAATACGAGTATATGGTGAACACATTTGATCAATCGATTGAATGAACGAATGACCTGATGATAGTTATTATATAATAATTATTTTGTATATAATTAAACAAACGCTTGATTGAAATATTTGATACAATATAACATAAAGATATAATATTATATAATACAATTACATCAAAATTACAAAGTTATACAAATACTGAATACATACATACATACATACACATATTTTAAAACGTTTTCGTTCTATAATATTTCCTGAGAAACGTAGACAATTTGTAGAAAATAAGAAAAAAATCTATAAGAATAATTCTTATAGATTTTTTTTTTAATATTAATTATTAATACTACAATAAAATTATTCAAGTACCCGTACAATGAACTTAATAAAATTTGTTCGACTTAAAACGTTTTTCTTGGGCCCCCTCCTAAAAACGCGCTATTGCAGGTATACGCAATCATATTTAGAGTAAACTAGTCAATAATGCAAAGAGAAAACATTTGGAAAACTTATGGAAAATTTTTAGGACACGTAGCTTAATTTATACTTATTTATAAACTAAAAATGAACAATAAAAATGTGCACTGAAAGACCTTGGTTTGCTAATTTTTACTATATATGTATAAATTCAAGATATTGTTATGTAGAAGGGGCCAAAAGTAATATAATTAATAGAACAGCACTTTAACATTTCAAAATGCATCGGTAGATATACCTTGTAAATACAAATGTAATATTATGGATGACTTCTAGACTATATATATATATATATATATATATATTATAATAATAATCAACCCTATTATATTTTTATTATTATATTATATATTTCAAAATACAATATTATCTATATATAATATAAATGACTATATTGTTATTATTATTATTATTATTATTATTATTAATATTTGTCACAGTATTTATTATATCTTATATTATGATTACATCGAGATCTGATACACAATGTTCAAAAATATTGTATCTTGTATTTTTCGTCTTATTTGAAAATGCTTTTTTTTATTCGCTGTATATAGTGTATTTTAAAACGAAAAAATCAATACGTAAATACTAAATACTTCTTGTGTTAAAATAATACTAAATAATTCTATAGCTCAGTTGCACAACCAAATTACATGTAAAATGTAGAGATAATATCTATAATATATAAGTTGTTTTTCCTGGTTGTATACTGTACACGCACTGTTATAGCTATGTATAAGTATATTATTACCTAAATACCTACCTATAAAATATTTTTTCTTACCTATTAAATTATAAATATTGTTTGATTATACATTATTTATAAAAAATACATATAAATACAAGAGTTTCTATTACTTTTTATATTCGTTATTTCATTTTATTAATTCTAATATAAATATTTATTTGTTAAAAGTCGCTCATTATAAAACTGATTGCGTACATTTTTAACAATATGTATTAAGTATTCATTATGGAACAATAAAAAATTAGAACACTATTTAATCACCTATACATTTATTATTTTAATCCTATAGTAGTTAAAGATTGTAATATATATCATATATAAAAATATTTTTTTTAATCAACGAGTATTACATTTTTATGTTGGGGTCGTCCGTTACCGAATGATCGAGATGCGTTTTTCGACGCACGAGATTCCCGGTTCGATTCCCAGGTAACAAATGGGGTAGCCAACGAATTTAGTAGCTGTGCTCGTCGTAGCCATCAACAAAACCATCTTCGAATCCCATAATATGTTAAGAGTCAAACCTGAGCACGTTAGTGTTTGGGAAATAAAATGCTGTTAATTGTTAATTAATTATTAGATTTTTATATTAGGTATATATTTAATAAAAAAAAAGAAAAAAAATTTACATATACTTTTGTTCGAATATGTTTAATGTGTCGTATTTTGTATTTTGAATCTTGAATTAACTCATTGAGAATAAATGTATTTTGTATCTTGTATTTTTTCATTAGAAATTCATATACCTATTTTGTATTTAAATGAAATTTTAAAAGCATATGTTATGTACCCTTCATATTATGTTTAGAAATCAATAAAAATTATTTATTTATATTTCAAAACTACAAAGGTACATCTGTAAAAGAATAAACGATCGCCGCTCATCGATCAATATATTACATGTAACCAGATGGTGTATTTGGGCGTATACTCTCTTTTTAGTTTTTAATTTTTATATTGGCGTTTCTCCAAAATATTTTTTATATTAGTATTTTCGAATTTTGATTAAATACTTAACTGTTTCAATGTTACGACTCACGTACCTACAAATATAGCGAAAATATTATTTGTGGTGTAAATTTAACTTATGTATCACTATATTTAATATTTATGTCATTTAAATTAATATACTGATATAGTTTAACTAGTTTAAAAATTTTTCTAAATTTAAAATGTTTGGACCTAAATAGGTATAATAATTGTATATAATGATTTACACGTACTGTGTTATAGATAGGTAATGTATTTTTTGCATTTTCTTACGCTTTTTTACTTTTTATAAGTTAATATTATAAAAAGATACATTTTTAAAAGTAAAAACATTGAATCATTTATCAGTAGTGATTTTATATAATATAAGTATATTTATAGGTATATCATCTATCATATCACTATCGTATTAATCGAATGTAGGTATATAATATAATATATTTATAAAATACATCAAATACATTGTTCAGATAGTTATTTTTTAAATAAATCATGGGAGTAAGTAATAGATGCAAGTATATTATATATTAACTCAAAAATCAATTGAACAAATAGTGATTTATTTAATTTTTTCAAAATTAAAAAATCATTCAATTAAAAAGTTATTATTATTTTAAACTTAAAAGAAAAGATAAATCATTTCATTCAAAAGACAATTCTGGACAAAATTTTTGTATAATATTTTTTTTGACAACTCTATTTATTATTTTCCCTGCATTCATACAAACATTTCCACTATAAAAAACAGTTTTCCTTTATGCTTATTCCATACATAAGGAAATTTAAAAAAAAAATTTAATTTATCTTTTTAAATTACAAACTAGAATCAATTTTTTATCAAAATAAACTGCTGCTCAACTTTTTCTACTTGAAAAAATGTATATACAACCCACCTTGCTCAAAATTGTTATAAATTAAAAAAAATATTATATATTATTATATAAGTTATAACTAAACACCATATCAACCTAAATAAATTTATTATATTATAGGTAACAATATACATTTAAATAATTGTATATGCATAATCAATGAATCAATGCTCGTAAGTTATAACTTATAGTAACTCAAAAAGTAAATTTTTAGCACTATAATATGCACATAAAATCACCAAAATATACGCTATAAATCGCACTAAAAAATTTTAAATATGAAAAATAAAATTGTCAAAAAAAACACTTATAATTTTTTTCGAAATTAGATTTTTACAAATTGTATATATTTTCTATGCTGGAACTGGATACTTGGACCGGCTGGAACAAGTAAGTACTGGATATTTATTATGTTATACTTCGTAATAATTTCATGTTTTATAAATTTACAATTAAAAAAAAATAACAAATTTTCAAATATACCTTCCGTAAAAAAATATAACTCCAAAAAAAAAAAAAAAAAATCAAAAAATATGTTTATTTCCATTATTACATGAAATTATGAAAATATGCCTAAAAACAGTACTTATAAACCTAAATTAGCAAAATATAGCTCTAAGAACCGTCAATATGCAAAAATTAGCAAAAAATTTCGTATATGACATTAAAAGGCGTGAAACAAATTTGTATTTTATTTGGTTTACCAAAAAAATATGCAAATGCTACAACTTCCGAGCCCTGTACATGACTATAATACACCTCATTCCAGGATAGAAGTTAATTTAAGATAAATTAAACCGAAATTACATATTTTAATTTTTTATTTAAATATCTACCTACAGTTTATAATAATATACATTGAATACAAGTAACCAGACTATTATAAATTGTGTATTTTAGTAAAAACCAAAACACTTACCTATGTAGATGAGGCATCTTATACATGCGGAATATATAAATAAAATTAACTACACTAAAACTACCAAATAAAATATTTAATTTTACTTTTTAAACGAAATTTTTTAAATTTATTTATTTTATAAATAAATATGTATATAATATGGGTACCTATCAGTTTGTATTCGACTAAAATACTAAAATACTTTATACATTTGTACGTTGAATTCGTTAAGTCATCAGCAAATCGTATTCGTATATGAAAATTAAATTTAAATACAATATCCTAACATTACGTAATATATATTTACTACATATACGTCAAACCAGAATCAGTTGTTTTTGTCTGACACATACCTAGATTCAACATAATATGGCAAAATCGAGTTTTATATCCTCAATGTAATGGATGGATGGTTGATTTTTTAATGTAAATATAGTGTATACGATTATCTATATATATGACGTATATTGTACATTTAAAAAAAAAATTCCCGTTTATATTTTATCGCTCTAAGTATACGCAAGTTAATAAAAATAATATATAAGTATATATTATAATCTATATATTATATGTTAAAATTATGCTTCGATAAATTGATATATTATTGACTATACGAGTATACACGGTCATAATTACCTGTATATAATGTGCAAGAAACTAGATTTTAAATTTAAATATTTATTAATCGAACGCATAATAATAAATTATTATAACAAAAATATGTTATCATTTGGGCCACTGACTAATATTTAGCTGAATTTTCTTAACAGTTGAGTGCTATACACGTATATACAATTTATTATTATTTAATTGTGCGGTACATATCACGTACATATACAAACGTATTTATTTAATTTTATGGTGACATAACTTATAGGGTACCTAGCTGGTATCTATATCATCGTTATTTTTTAAGTTGTTTAAATTGAATAGGTTGGTTGAACGTCTTGCCCTCTAGACCAGTCCCTAAAATATTCTGATTTTCGTACTACACATTTAATCAATTTATTTATTTTTTTTTTTTTTTGAATGTTTTTAATTTTATCATCAAAATTTTAATATGTAGAAATGTAAAATTTCCTAATTTGATTAACACACTTGTTAATTTCGCATTACAATTTCAACTTTTCGTACTACACACAATTTTAGGGGCTGCTCTAGACATAACCCTGCCCGACGGTACATTTTAATGGGTAGCAACAAAACTATAACGAGACCATACGAGAAAGTGAAATTAAAAAAACAAAAAAATTTGCACTAATGATATCCTAAAATTCGACCAAAATATAAAATGTGCCTCTAGGAAATTCAAAACACGATTATCCTATATTATGTTGTGCCCGTGTCGGATAAAAACAATCACTGATTCAGGTAGAATTGTACATAATTGATCTATATATGGACAGGTATTTGTATAATACGCTTGCAAATATAATACCATAAAAATACGTAATTGAGTTAACTAAACCGTTGCAATGTTCGTTATACCTTCATAGTCATTTGAATTCTTCAAGTTCAAATTGTGACAGTTTTTAACTATTAAACGTATATATACTTATATTTCCTGCTTTTGACATTGATACAGTTATGCTGCCTACAACTATTACAGTAGATCGGTAAATCCTATTGTGTGTCATATTAGGATATATGTTAATTTATAAAAAGGACTTTTATCAAAAACAATACAAAAACATAAAGCAATCAATATTATATATATTTTCCACTTTTTACTATTATTCTATAACACATTTTTTGATTAATAAAAGCCTCCTGGCGGATAATAAAATTTAAATATAAAGAGTACCTACCAAAATTATGAGTAAACGGTATAAAAATTAAATAACTACAATATTACATAATAAAAAAAATAATAGGCTCAAGAAAGGAACGTGAATTTTTGGTATGCCAACGGAAATTATGTTGTCGAACCACTCAAAGTATAGTCATTATATGTAGAGTTACGTAAGTAAGTTTTTTAATATTGTATTTATTTGTATTATATAGTTTTATCTTATTACACGTTTTGAATCTTGCATAATATTGTTTTATTTTTAAAGTTTAAATTTAATTTTATATTTTTACTTTGGGTAATTTTTTCCCTTTTGGCTTTTATATTGTTTTTTATGATATTTTATCTATTATTTCACACAGATGAGAAAACTACATTAACATTATATTTTATTGATAATATTTATTGTAGCAGATACCTCCTACAATTGAGGTGCTATTTATATATTATAATAGCATATATAGGTATAATCTCCAAATTATATTTTATGATAATTTTATTAATATAAAATTATATAAACCATGTTTATAATATAATCATATTATATTCTAATACAATTTGACCCCCTCCACATCTGCACATATACACATACTGCAGTTTAATGTACTTACTATATATTTCGTATATTATATATTATGTCCATGTATAGGAATATATAATTATGCATTTATGCAGTGAATTAAATGTAAAAAACATTTTAAAACATTTTTTTTTTCATTTTTAAAGTTCTACTTTTTCAATATACCTACATTTGACATAATTTTAAATACCTACATTTTACCAGATTAAAATGGTAATCTGGTACCATTTTACCATTTTATATTAAAATCTGAAGATATTTTTAATGCATTTTGTAAGATTTTATAACGCATTAAATATTTATCTTCACAGCCCTATCAATATAAGTAAAACATTATGATAATAATAAAATAATGTCTTGTGTGTATATCTATATATATATATATATATATATATATATATATAGATATACATATATATATAATATATACTCAATAATTGCCCTTTATATACACCGACCAACCACTATTTTTTCCGGAGAGACAATCGCCCCTCCTGCAGAAGAGTACATTGTACATTATTGTAATATAGATGTTTAATTTCAAGGTACAGTGCATGTTATGACATTCGTAATTTCACCGGTAGAGTGCATACGCCAGGATAGCCAGGATAATTAACATTTAAAAATATGTATCTTATATTATAAATATTCTGTGATCTTCTCAAAAGTAAACATTAGTCATGGATACAGTGGACGTGGAAAGATCCTACGGCGATGTTGATGATTATCATCCTTCGAGGGGTAATAGGTAAGTAATAATTACATTTTCATCATCAAATATAATTATATCCATATAATATAACATCGATAAATTAAAAAACTATCAAGTATATGTATACCTATTGATTTTCTACATTATTAATTGCAAAAATAATATTTATTATTGTATATATATATATATATTACTATAACTATATACACAGTTTAAAGTAAATATTTTATAAACGATACAATATTATTATAATATTTAAAATTAAAACTTGTTTTAATATAATAATAAGTTAATACTAATGAAAATATCGAAAATTAAAATCCACCCTAAAAGAATCACACAATATTAAAAATACACTAAAAATTTTTAAAATGTCCAGTTATACAAAAAATGTTAAAAAGGCAACCTATATTTTAGCACAAAACTTAGATAAGCTGATTTTTTAAGTAATTTTATATCAATCGTAAAAAATTTAGTATAGAAAAAAAACTTTGTAAACATTTTTAAAAAATGCATGAAGTACATATAACAGTGAGATACATATACTATGTGAAAATTTAAAATTTCTAGACTTGATTGATTTCTGAATTACGAGAAAATAACCCATTTTTTGGAGTTTTTCAGTAGTTTTTCCTTAGCTACGCTTTTATCGAAAAATGACTTCCCAAAAGATTTTCTGCTTTTCTTTCACATTTGCTGTTGAAAAATGAGTATCTACTAAGACCTCCAATAACCGTGATAGCCTGATCCAACCTTCGATTGGCCCGGCCTATACTGATATTATATTGGGACGGTCTTGAAAAAAAGAACTGGACCCGATTTTTTTAGTCTTAGAAATTTTTCAGGCCAGATCTAGACTTTTTGAAGACTCGTCTTTTTTTGGGGTGAGTCTTGGCTTTCTTTTACAACATTTTTTGAACCGGATTGGACTGGGAAAATTCGGGCCATATAGACCAGTCTGGACCGAAAATGTTTGGTACTTGCAAATCTATAGCACCTACACGTGTATTAATTGAATCAAATTTTCTAGACAAAACGTTGTTCACAGAAAAAACAATACTGGATTAAAAGGGGGCCATGGATCCTGGGTCTCAACATTTTAGAGGCCTCGAGTTTTACAATATGTATTTATAAATTTTTTTATTGTACTAGCATAAAATACTAAAAATTGAAATTAAGAATTTTCAAATTATAATCATATCAAAAATGATTTACCTATATATTTTAAAGTAAAACCGAAAAAGTAAAATTCTAAAAACACTTGTTGCAATTATTAATATCTAATATATATACTAATGAATTCGATATAATAGTTTATTCGGCATTTATCGTAATAAGTCATCAGATTCGGGAACGACTGACGAGTGAATGATTTTCACATAAAAACTAAACCGTCACGGTTATTTTATGTTCACTTGCAAACCTAAAAGTGGGTTCTTAGTTGACTATTTTGCCTGCAACACACTCGATGACTTTAACAAATTTCTTAGATTTAGATGTTATACCATGAACGTCTCTGGGCCATGCTCAAAGGAAATATTTGCCGAACAATTCAGCGTGTGAACAATTTTATACCTATTTTATTCAGTGATAGTATCACTTAGTTAATGCTATTAATGAGAATTAATTTAATTTTGAGGTGTACTGTGGCGACTAAGCTCTAAGATTAAACGATAGATTTCCAGTGATGGTATCTTGCACAACAGGCGTTTTTCAAAGTTTCAGTTTTTCTTCATGAATTTCAAGGTCAAACATATAGATATCTATCTAAAGTTGTCTACGAGTTTTTCTATGAGCCTATGAATATGGCCCCCGGGTCACGAAATATCTTGATCCCGGCATGTAAAAGCAGCTCCCCCATACCGTTGCTCGGAGTCTTGAAGTTTTATTTTCGTTTTTACAGTTTAGGCATAGGCCTTGAACCGTCGACGTTAATATCGATATTGGCATTCCTCGCATTCCTACTGCACGCACTACTAATATTACTCATCCCGACGCTGAAAACGTTTTTCGGCGGACCGTTGTTTGGCCACGGCTATGCCAATAACAACGGAATCGGCTTTGGCGGCGGCGGACTCGGACAGGGTGGATTTGGAGGTGGTCCCGGGATCGGTGGCGGATTCGGCGGCGGCGGATTCGGAGGCGGCGGCGGCGGCGGTGGATACGGCGGCGGTTTCGGCGGTTACGGAGCCGTGCCGTCCATATTGACCGGCGTCAACGGGATACTGGGCACGGGACTGTTGGGCACGACCAGCTTGTTGGGCACGGGATTGTCCGGACTGTTCGGTCCCGGGGTAGCCGGCATAAGCACTGCACCGGTAGCCCCGGTAGCCGGGACACCGATAACCACGGTAACTCGCGTGAGGATGATGCAATCCGACGACGAACAAAACGTAAGCGAAAATAAAACCTATAATGATGTATATGTCAATAATAATATACCGTGTGTTCTTCGACACGTTAGATCAATGGTTCCCAACCGTCTTATATCCGCGTACCACTTGCACATTATGAAATTTTTCACGTACCACTTGACGTAATAACTTACTCTTTTTTTTTTTCTTTTTTCACTTCCAGCCAAAAATTTTATGTATTCTTGCCATTCTTGGTTTTGAAAACTCTCTTTAGGGCACAGCCCCCGGTGAGGTCAATGAACGATTCTTTTGCTAAAATAACTTCTGGAATGTTCTTAATATTTATTTATTTATTGTACTATCGACCAATACATATTATAGTAATATCAAAAAATAAGGAAATTTACAATAACAAAAAAAAGAATGGTTGCTAGCTCCCCTTTCAAAAACATAATGCTTGTGCTGAAGGGGAGAATTCGATTTTAGAGCTACAAACTACATTTAGTTATACATTATAATTTTAATTATATAAATCCGAAGAAAAGAAAAGAAACCTTATATAATAATATGATATAAAGTAATACAACTAATAATTACAAATAAGTCAACCTAACACTAAATAACAGTATGTTCAAATTTTAATTTACATATATATTTCATAAACAAGTTAAAATTATGGTAAGACTCTAAATTAATATTTAAAATTTTACATACACTAGTACCTTTATAAATTGGACTTTACTGTCCTAATACCTTATTACACATATAAACATTTAAATTTGTTGAAATTTTTTACATAAAAAGTGTTTATATTTATACATGGTAAATAAAAGATTCTTATAATATAATTTATCAATGTTAAATACATTGAATTCGGAATATAACAAGTGTGAAGGATAGATTCTTGGCTTGTATAGAATTAATTTTAAAAAGTTATTCAAAGTAATAATTAACAGTGATAAATAAAGCAAATAAGTGCCACCCCAGATTAAAATACCATATGAAATTAACGATTGAACTAAATCATTTAATGTCCATAATATCTCCTAATAATTTAAATTTGTAATGAAGTTTTCATTTTTTTTTAAACTTAATTATTTGGACGAAATAATGTATATGTAGATTCCATTTAAGAGATTTGTCAATGATAACTCCAAGGTATTTTATTTTATCTGTTTGCTTGATTATAGTACAATTACAGGTTTCTAAATTAATTTTACATTTATATGAATGAGAACATATTTGCTTATTATTTACAATCTAGAAAAATCGCTAAAACTTTATCATTTTTGTCCATTTCATCATATAAAAAACGTGTTACATTGAATTACATACGTCAACATTTACTCCCGAAAATCAAATTGGTTAGGCGAAAAAAAAGTTATGTCTATTTAAAAAAGTAACTATCCTAAATTTCAAACACTTTTAAAATATTTTTGATAACGATAATGTTAGAGATATTGGATTATAATTACCATAATATTTTTGACATCCAACTTTGAAAAGTGGGATGATAACCGATTTTTTAAATTGGTCAGGGAAAGAACCAGTTTCTAAAGTTCTATCATAGATAATTTTAAGCGGAATAGATAGAGAATGTGCAGCAATTTTTAATAATTTATTTTAAATATATTATTATCATAGTAAGATGTGTGATCTTTGATGCTTTTAGTATGGAATATAATTTCTTTGTAATTAATGGGTTATAAAAAAATTGATTTTTTGATAAAACAATTGGTATTTAACATTCCAAATTCTTCTTTAATATAGTTATTTGATTGAATTTTCGAAGATATTTCATTTCCTATTGTGGCCAAATATAATCCAGTTTTAAACTGGTTTATGATCCATTTTATTTCTAAAGAAAAATCCCCAGAAAAATATTTAGAAATGTTAGATTTTAGCGATTGTAGGTGTTCCAAACTGTCTGTAATTACATTTGAATTTGGCCAAATTTCATTTTCTTCCCAAAATTTAGTTAGTGTCTCTAATGCTGAAATATCTCACTTGGATATTTGCGAAATAAATAAATCCAACTTCCTCACAAATGCACTAATTTTATTCTAGCATAAAATATGTTTGTGTTTGATCCTTGTAGACTCATATTTAGAACATTTAAACAGTTAGATATGTCAACCATATATGCTAGTCTTGACAGCACTATCATTATCTAAATTGATACAATTACAAATCCCATGCCGTTACTATTTATAAAATCAGTTAATATCAAATAAACCAAATAATATTTAATGTTAATAATAATAATACAATGAAAATTATATCAAAAAATGTCTTCGCGTACCACCGGTTGGGAACCGCTGCACTAGATTATCAATCAAATGAGCAATCCGATGGATTTCGATTTTCCTCATCTAATTTTATTAATCGGATTACTAATCAGATTGCTTCTCGATACATCGGATTGACAATCAACTAAATTAGACGGTGCTAGGCGATGAAAATTTGATCACATAATTCTATAGTGGTATCAATATTTAATCATACATTAATTATAATTTTAAGTTTTAACCGTATGTACTATGTTTTTCGTGAAACTGATAAAGAATTTCGCATTTCATAACCAAACGTCGTTCCTCTGATTGAAAATCGGATGAATGAGTGTGTGTATTAAAGAACACACGGATAGTAATAGAATATATGGATAGTAATATTCTCCTCCAAGAATAACTATTATAACAGGTTACTGGTTACGACAGGGCATAATATATTTATATAATTGTTAATATAATATTATTATGATTCCACTCTAGAACTATAGGACTATGGTTATTGTTTTTATACGACTGTATATAAAGATATCATTTAAAATGTACAAAAATGTTGTATCATTTCAGGTTAAACCTGCAACAGAAGTAGTAGGCGAATCAACAGGTCGAAAAATTAATACAAACAAACTGCTGAGTAAATGTAATTTTTACTTTTGTTTACCAGGAAAAATGAAATTAGATCGTATAAGTATAGGCATGACTCGAATGAAAATAAAACGAAAATAATAATATTAGGTTAGATAATATTATGTAGGACAAAACAGTAATTAACATTTCAACAGTTATTATCAACGTATAAATGTAGGTAGGTACTTAGAATAAGCTGCAATATTGCAGTATTTAAGTATTAAGGACATATGTATAGTTAATTATCATTGATTTATGATTATATGTAATATAATATAAATATCATAATCAATGATAATATTTATGAAAAATGTACCTACTTCTAAAAAATCAATACTTTTTTTTCCGATGGTTCTCGATATGAATTAGACCCAATATTCGTCACTCAGATTTAAATCATATATAATAAGTTGAAAACTAGATATATGAAATCTATATATGAAATATGGAAATTATGTTTGCACCTATATCTGTATTATAATATAATAGAATCTATTATATTAAATATAGGTATATATGATATATAATCTATTATATCTGACATTCCTACCAATATATTGTATTGGTAAATGGTAATCAGTTTGAGAGTGCGCTCAATATTCATAACATTTATATGTTAAGTATAGGTACCTACTTATCTACCTAAACGATTTTAATACAGGATAGGTACCCGAACAAATCTTGTAAAAACGATATTTAATTACATTTTAGATACACAATCGATTTTATTTGAAGTAGGTACATTTTATGGTGTTTTGTCAATCAATGTTGAATTTTTTTTCCTATTTATGTCAATGTAATAATTTGTATTTATATATATAATATATAAGTTTTTAAAATGTGTTTATATAATTAAATCGTATAATAGTACCTATAAGTAATATGTTCTAATTGTTGTAAATAAACGAATACCATGAGCAGGATTACTTTTTTCTTAAATTATGATTCATTACTTTGAAATACACATTATGAATATATTATATTCAAGTTTCAATGATTTTTGCTTAGTAAATAGATAATATGTGTTTAAAATTATTTAAAAAAATAAATAATAGTCATTACAATAATTTCAAATACATTTCACATCAATAATTTATTATATTAATCGTTTTCATAATGCATTTGCACATTTAAATTTTTTATAATACCTTATATACATATATATTTAAACCTGATTACGTATATAAAAATACGAGTATCGGTTATTATTATAAATATTAATGATTATTGTATATTTGAATTTTTATAGCAATAATATTATAAATAAGCACAAGTGGTGAAAGGAATCTGTTAGGATCCATGTGGCGTGACAAACATAAGAAAATATAACAAATTACGATGACATGATGGTAATAATAAACTAATTTAAAACTCAAAATAGATCAAATTAAAAAAAACTAATACGACAGTATTAAACAGACCGTATAAGTTAATAGGTACCTCCATTACAGTACCAGTACCTATATGTAGATAAAGATATACCTAACCACAAACACCAATACAGAAAGATTTTTCAATCGTGTTCACCTATAATTTTCTCTGTGAATATTCATCTTTTTAAAACGTTTGTTTCTTATAAACTTGAGATACTTATTTCACTATATTTTCATAAAAGGTAGAATATTTATTATTTTTTTATACTTGTTATTTTTTAGGTTTTATACTTTTCTTAAATAGTAACCTATATATTTTTGATACTCAGCACCATCAAAGAAGAAAATTGAACAACAATTTAAAAGGCCCAAAAACTACAAGTCACCTTGCGAAAACGGTGTTCAAAGGGAAATATTAAAGCACGCAGACAGCTCAATGATAATAAAGTAATTAAAGGAAGTATGTGAGAAGAAAACCTTCCCTGTAGATTAGGGAATAGCATATAATATATGCCCGATATATAAAAAAGGTAACAAATAAGTATTCCGTTATTATAGGAGCCTAGCGTTGTTGAATACCACCTATAAGATACTATCATATTGCATCCTAAATCGAATCAAACCACTATCAGAAGAAATTATGGGGGACTACCAATGCGGATTTAGGCAAAATAGGTCAACAATTGATCAAATCTTCGTAATTAGACAGCTATTTCAGAGTTAGGAATACAATAAGAAACTCCATGTAATCTTTGTAGATTTTCAAAAGGCATACGATAATGTAGATAGAATTAGCATAACTGAGATACTAAAACATTTCCAATTTTCAAGAAAAATAGTACAGCTAATTAGAGCTAATATAAAATATACGAAAGTGAAGTTAAAGTTGGAAATGCAACATCAAGGATAGTAGAAATAAGGACTGGACTTAAGAAAGGTAACGCCTTGTCACCTATCCTTTTTAATTTGATATTAGAGAATTTGGTCTGAGAGATGAAGATCAGAGGAGATGAAGGATTAATGATGAATAGAACCTGCTTTAGTCTACTTGTATATGCGGACGACATAGTCTTGTTAGGTGAAGATAAACGTAAAGTGATGGACCTATGTAACAGATTAATAGAATCGGCAAAGGTCAAACTGCATATTAACACTGAGAAAACAGAATATATGAAAGTCAGTAGGGAACTAGATAACACTCCATTAACCGATACCATAACGGTGGGTTAGTTCAAAATAAAAATAGTAAAACCGTTCAAATACCTGGGCACAATTGTAACACGGACAAATGAATATCAAATAGAAATTCAACAAAGAATTAAAATGGGAAATAAATGTTTTTTTGCTTTAGGTAACTTACTGAGCTTCAGAGTCCTCTCTAAAGATGTAAAAATTCAGTTATATATGACAATTATATGACCAATAGTCGTATATGGATCACAATGTTGGCTTTTAAGGAAAACACAGGAAGACAGATCACTTATTTTTGAAAGAAAGATTATGCCGAAAATATATGGATCTATTTTTAATCAAAACACACAACACATAAGTATATAGAAAATGATACAATCAAGAATTGGTGGATCTGTTCAAAAGAGCAAATATTGTGAATGAAATTAAAAGTAGGTACGTTCAAATGGGCAGGCCACGTATGTAGGAAACAAAATTCCATGATACAAAGAGTGCTCCAAAAAAACCCAAGAAGCAAAAGGCCTCTAGATAGACAAAGGCTACGTTGGGAGGACTGCATTAGAAAAGACATTTTAAACATCATAGAAGACTAATGAGACCGGTACTGGAAGAAGATAGCAGAGAATAAAGAAAAATGGAAGAGGATTTGTAGTATAACAAGATGGTTCTAAGAGTCAATAAAAAAAAAAAATATATATATTATATATTTTGACTTGACTTGACTTGACATTCCGACTCAAAATATTTTTCTAAAAATTGTTGGTAAATTAAAATCGAATATTAAACCAATAGTTTATTATTTATAAATTATAAACATTTTAAGTTTAGATAGGTGTGCAGAGAAACAAAAATACTTCTTCTAGTACCCTTCACTATTATGATCTTCTAAACTTTAAATGTTAATAAATAATTAAATGTTGGTTCTATATTCGATTTTAATACAATGAAATTTCCAGAAAACCGTTAAGCTTCAGAATATCAAGTTAAAAATATAAGTTGCTATTTAAATAAAGCATAAAACCTCAAAATAGCAAGAATAAAACATAATAAAAAAGTTTAACTTTGTATAAAAATATAATAACATTATATTACGTTTAAGAAAAAAACAAACATTTCATAGAGAAAATTAGATTATCATGATAAAAGAATCGCACTGTACGAGTATAATATTATACAATGATTAAAAACTTTTTTATATATAAAATTACAAGACTAATACGTATCAACATCTGTTTTTTGGTTATATTTTTTACGATTATAAATAAATACCTACTAAACTAATAGTATAGACAATATAGCTGGCAGATGTTCATATATAGGTATATAGGTATAGTTTATTGTAATAGATTAAGAAAATACAAAAGTAAATAATATATAATATGTAAGCCATAAAGAATTATTAATTTTATACTACTGTCAGTATAGAAAAGTTTAAAAATTTTAATTTACTGCAGTCAGCAGGGTTAGGGAAATTCATTAACCCCCACTATGAAATAGATAATAACTAATACCTACCAGCAAAATCCCAAAAACGTTTTCGTACCTGAAACCCGAAACATTTAAATCCATTTTGACTCTCTAAATTATTATACAAACACATATATGCAACAGGTGTTTAAATGTTAATGGCATCTATACAGGTAATATCATAATTTAAAGTACCCATTATTCTAAACATTTGCCAAACCCAAATAGTCGGGAGAGAAGGTAAAGGAGAAGATGACAATTCTAAATAAAACTTTTTAGATATTTTATATTTACGAATATATTGTTATTTGTATTACTACGGTAAATAGGACGTGTTATTTAATCATTAACTCGTATTAAATGTTTAATATTATTATTATCTATAAAAATGCTCTACAATAATATGTTATATCTATAGTCTGAAAATTTCCGGTTTTATCCTCTTAAAAATGTTAAGGTCTCTAAACGAAATATAATACACAATATACGAGTTGTTGCATATATACACTATATTATACATTGTACATATCTATAGCTAAAATATTAAAAACATGTTTGCTCATGGCCAAATTAAAAACGCAAACACATTAGTCTAGTATATAGTCATACCTATTATATAATATATATTATATATATAATATTTATTTATAAAATAATCACAGGCAGCCCAAGGCACCGATACACAAAATTATATCATAATTCGATTTTCTAGTTGGGGTCTTTAAACCCCAACTAGTTCACTAGTGACCACTAGATCCATCACCCCGAAGTCGAATTTTTAAAAAAAAAAAAGGTGACAAGTAGAGAATGGAAACACTCTGCTCGTCGGGTAGGATAGATACTGCTACTTAGTGTCTACAGTGAATATATTAAATTTAAATGTAAAGCAATGATAAATCATTTTAACAAATTTCACCGGAGCTTTATGTAATATACATAACTATTACTGTCAACAAAATTTTACTTTAATTATGTGACCGTATTTATTATTTCGGTAACGTATTGTAGTGACCATGGAAACTTTATTTGGTATTTTAAAAAATGCATAAATGTATAAAAAGTCTCCGTTATAAAGAATTCTTTACGCTTAAGAAATTTACTGAGAACTTAAAAAAAATAACTTCTTAAATGAAGTTTATTGATAAATAATATCAAAAATGCTCTTTACTCCAAAATTCCTACTCGACTTCTTCTAGCCGAAAAGTTGTTTCCAGAAAAATGAAATAAATATCATTGAAAAACGACTAGCTTCCGTGATCCGCTCAGAATATAAAATTAAATTGTAATAGCTATATATTATACAACATAAATCAATTATAATTTTTAACCTTTATTGAGAGCGGGAAAGGATAGATCGATGTTTAAAAATCACATAAAATGTAATATTTATTATCAAAACATTGCAATGTAATAAAGACCCTTGAATCTTTCTAAGAAAAAAAATACTGTTTATAGTTTCAATATACTACAATGATCAATGTAATTTTAATTTAATGGAATATCAATTTTATATTTGTATGGTAAATAAAACATTTTGAAAACCATTGAAAGTAAAAATGTTATTAATAATATGATGATAAAAAACACAAAAGTAATAAAATTAAATTATGAACTCGTACAACCTGAACTAAAAAATGTTTATTTAATATAATAGGCATAATAATTCTGGTTTTAGCATTCGATATTTTGGCAGACCTAATTCTACAGCTATTTAAAAACGACTAAAAGCCAAAATAATAATTTATTTCACGATTTAGTCATTTTTAAACAACAAGAACTAGGCCTATGCAGTTTTTTTGACAATTGAGCGTTTTCGGAAATTCAGCCTAACATATTATGCAATATAGGTACAGTGTGTGTTCACGATAATATGTATATATGATAATATATAATAATATGTGTTTAAAATTATTTAAAAAAATTAATAATAGTCATTACAATAATGTCAAATACATTTCACATCAATAATTCATTATATTAATCGTTTTCATAATGCATTTGCACATTTAAATTGTTTATAATACCTTATATACATATATATTTAAACCTGATTACGTATATAAAAATACGAGTATCGGTTATTATTATAACGAATTTCTTATCTTTTTATGGGTTTCTATAATTCTTTTTTATTTTAAAAAAGGTGGTAAAATTACATAAGTTTTGCGCACCAAAAACTAGATTCTTTTAAATAGACGTAACTGATAAGATATAGCAATAGACAACTCTTATTTTTAAAAATATAATTTTTATTTTACTTTAAATTTAATTTAACTTTAATTTTGAATATAAAACTACATGTTTTTAATTGATTTAAGGCCATTGCAATTGGTTATTTTCTTCATAAATTTAGACCGCGTGGTCCAACCTAAGATGCTCGGCGACTTTTTTTAACCCTCTAAAATAATGGTAAACGGAAAATTGGTACGATTAGAGTATATTGATAACGAACATGATCGTGTGTTTACTGTTTACCACCTTACCGAGATCTGTAGAAAAGAATTTTTGATTTCTTGGGTGTTATTCAGCTTGCGTACAATTTTATTGAGAGTAGTCCTCATTTTGCAGCGTTGGAGACAATTTCAAAGCAAATGAATATAAAATTGAAAACTCTAAAATCATTACCATTTATGGGTATATTATGTATTATTATGGGTTAAAGCAATTACTTCTTCTTCTTCCTTGGTTTCGGCCTTTAAGACCATACCACTAAATACAGATCTTGCCACCTATTTCTGTCTTTTGCAGATTTTCTCCATCTGATTTCTGGTTCTATCTTTTTAACATCCCTCTTCACACAGTCTTCCCATCTTAACTTTGGTCTCCCTAACGGTCTTTTGCCTATAAGGTCTTCTTTAATCACTCGCTTAACTATAGATTCTTGTTTACGCCAGGCATGGCTTGTTCACATTAATCTTCTCTTAACGATCTCTTTAACTATATTAGGCTTCTGAAACTGCCTTTGGAGTTCATCATTATGCAGTTTTCTCCATTCTTTGGTTTGAAGCAATTACAGCAATTAAAATAAATAACTAATATTAATAAATTAATAAAATATAATAAATATTATTATAGTTTGCTTATAGATGCACTTGAAAAAAATAAGTAATGAAATACATGTAGGTAGTTACCAGCTGACGCAGCAAAAGGATTTGGACTTTTAAATCATTTGAAATTATTTAATTTAATTTTTGCTATGATTGTAATAGAGCTTGTTCTACAAACTATTTTTAAAGTAAGTACTTGTCTTCAAAATACTAAGTTAAACTTATTAACAGGAGTGGAATTAGTAAAAAATGTAATTAGTTATCTTATAAATATGCGAAATAATTCAATAGATTATGAATTTTTATATAGAAAAACAATCAGAATGTGCAATGAAATTTATTGATTTACCGGAAGGAAAAAAATGTATAAATAAATACCCAGTTTCTACAAAATAATTTGTTTTTATTTAACAAATACGTATTTCGAAAACAATGTTTTCATCTTCAGTGTTAAACAACTACTGAAAAAAATAAAATAAAATAAAAATAGAAGAAAAAAAATAACTTCAAAAAAAATGTATTCTAATTATTACCAGTTTTTTAGTTAAAATAATTTATGAAGAAATGAAAATTAAAGTGTAGGTACCTACCTAATATCCCATGTTGGACAATTTAATGGGAGAACTTGAGCATAGATACATTTACTACCAAGCGAAGATGATTATTCAGTATTAAAAGCATTTTTCAAAATTAACTTGGTATAATTGTCATCTGAAGTAAGATTATTAAACGTGACAGAAGGTAGTCTCAAAAGAACATGCACATTTTTACAGTTTATAAGTGGCTTGATTGGCTGGCCTTAACAAAAAGACAGTTTGTATATGAGTGTTTTTATGAAATAATTACAACATTTATGGTTATTCCTGTTACTAGTTGTGGATGTGAACGTGTTCTAAATTAACGGTTGTAAAATCCAAACTGTGGTGCACAATGAAACAAGAACGTCCATATGCACTTCTATTTTTATTTTCTGAGCCAGATTCAACTTCTAATGTAAAACCTGACGATAAAATAGACAAGTGTTTAAAAGCTTAGTACCAACAGTCACACGTAAAATTAAATTATAATTTATGTTGTTATATTATTGTTATTGTTTTAGTAATTGATATACGTATATGTATTATGATTTGTTGAGTAAAACTGAACTTTTAATGTAATAGCTGACAATGTAATAAACGAGTTTGACGGTTTAGTACCAACAGTCAATTGTATAATTAACTTATAAATTATAAACTATGTTATTATATGTTAAAGTCATTGTTATGATATGTATATTATAAAATGTTCTATAATGCGTCACTCGAAAATATTGCAACAATTACATTTTTGGTTTCCATAAAGTATTTGGAGAACATTTTAAAAATTATTTACTACCAGAAATGAGTAAAAATTTAAAAAGTGAAGCACTCTTTCTATCCGAGAAGTTGCTCACAGAAAAAAACCATTATAAAACTAATACACACCTAGTTATATTTAGAATTTAAAATGTTGTAAAGAGCACATTTGAAATAGGGGACATATTTTTGAGCAAAGGAACACTCTACACAATATTCCTGAGCACGCATATGTTCAGCAGATGTCATCAAAAGCCTTAAACTCGTTTTCGAGAAAATATTTATATGCAATTATTACGTTCTTTATAGTATTAGATAGATATAGTGTTACATTAAGAGAACGGTACACGCCAATTTTAGCGGTATTAAAATATGTTTAAGCTCTATAACTAAAACTTTTTTTTTAGTAATCACAGAGTCAAAATTTATACAAAATATGAAAGATTTACTATGCCGTAAGGTGGAGTTTTTTTAGTTAATATATTATTTTTTTAATTTTAAAATTTTTGGCTTTCAAACAAACATACTGAAAAAAAACTCCACGCTCGAGCACAATAAATATTCACATCTTTCATATTTTGTATAAATTTCGACTCTGCGATTATACAGAGAAAAGTTGTAGTTATAGAGCGTGAACGTGATTTTTAACAAATATCGTGATAACACAACAATAAAAAACAGTATTGACACATGACCATTTTTAAATTACTTTTAAAATATAATTAAATACTTTGAAATTGTTAAATTTTCATTTTTCTTAAAAAGTAATAAAAATTGACTATACAAAATCCCTTAAAATCTGGTGTATAGCATCCTCTTAAAATATCTATAAGCTAATGATATAAGATAATATCTATATATCATATTATATATATATAAGTGCAATCCACAAGGCCATAGCTGCTAATGGACGCATTTGTAGGTTGCATGATTATTAATCTACATTAATAGGTAATGATTATTGTAAACTGCAGTACCTAGTCTTATAGATCACAATATGTATTATTATTTAATTAACTTATTTTTTTTACATAATATTATACCTACTAAAATAGTTAAGGAAATAAATAATATATATGTTATTATTTTACTGCCCTGTTTAGTTGTTTAATTGTATAGTATCCACCTATTAATACCTACCAAATTCACAATTATTTGAGTAAATTTATACTATTATAGATACCTATAAAGTATACGAGACTAAAAAATATTAATATAATATAATAAACATAATATACACCATTAATAAAACTCACTATTTATACGTGTATATGTATTGTAACGTCATTGAGTCCAGTGTTTTTATATGTTTTATTACCTATATTTTTACTCTTTAGTCTTTGTCTTATTATAGTTGTGAATATTCGATCAGATTCAGAAATTCAAATGTAATGTAAATATAAATGTATATTGCATATATTATACTCAACGTGTACTCTATAATGTAAGCATAGATGTAGATAACAGTTTTTGCTTTCTCGATTAAAAATGTGTTAGAAAGTACCTAATGTATATTTTAAATTTTCGACATGTTTAACACGCATCGGTAGGACGTATAATATAGTTACTTTTATGGAAAGGCAATAAGGAATTTGCAAAAAGAATAATATTTCTTAAGATATACCAACATCATTATACACAATATATACATATAAATATTGGATATTTGTATACCTAATAGTACATCTTAATCTTTATATATACAATAAACATACCCAAATTAACATACCTTCAGATATCCTTTCTATCAGGAAATTCCAAGTGAATCGATTAAAAAAACCATGTAACTGAGTTTTTAAATTTGTATATATATATATTTACCATATTTACTGTAAAATTAATATTAAAAGGACGTCGTACCCACAAATTTTCAATGAAAAATTTGCATTAGCAATTTTCATTTTTATCAATCTACAAATGTGTTAAAAACACGAAATAAAAAACATATTACATCTAATAACATTATTTAATACTTTATACAACTTTTTTTCGATATATTGATTTTTTTAAAGATTTATAGTTAATTTAAAAAAAAAAAAAAAAAAATAGAAAATTGATTTTTTAACAACTCATAATACGTATAAAAATTTTAAAATGTACATATCAAAAATCAGTTATCTATGTAATTTTGTTTTTCAAGTTGATAAATATGAAAAATTCGTAAACATGTTTTTTTTAAACAAATATCGTGATTGCACAACAATATTTTTATAATTGACACAAGATCCTATTTAAATATTTTTAAATTGTTGAATTTTCATTTTTTTTTTTTTTTAATTTCATAAAAATTGCCTTTACAAAACCTCTATTATAACGTTGAAACTTTTTAACTACAGCTTTTCTCTTAGTAGATTCAATATTTAAACAGAATATAATATATAAGAATATTTACTAGGGATGATCATAGAGTTTTTTAGCAAAAAATATTTTCATATTTTTTTTTTAATTACATGTTTTAGATGATAACAATTACATATCCAAAAAATTACTCTATACTCGGTCTTATTTTAAGTTATTAACTTTTATTTAGCATAATTATTTCTATTTTATAATTATTTTTTATCAAGCTATGATCAGACAACTATATTTAATTTTTGAACAAATGTCATGATTACACAATAATAAAAACTGGTATAGATGTGACTCATATGAGACTATTTTTAGATTACTTTTAAAATGTATTTTAACATTTTTTGATTGTTAAATTTTCATTAATTAAAAAATTCTTAATAGTTTCCTATTGTAATATCATAATTATATACGGAAATAAACAAACCTAGGACAACATAAAATAACGCAGCGCAGTATATACTCGTAGGATATAGGCTAGTGTGACAATTTAATATAAATATTAAAATTATACAGATCCATCCGAAATTGATATATGACATATGTCAAACTCGACCCAACTAATCCAAGATCATACAAAAATACAAGACCAATAGAAATGCATTTTTTTAATAAGGGGGGACAGAGATAATTGGGGGCATAGAGCCTATATAAGAGCGTTTTCCAGTAGCGGAAGTCCTCTCTTCTTCCTCTCGTGACATAAATTTAAATATAATAATTAATTAATTACGCGGCCACACTGCATTTTCTATTTCTTTCTATTTTTGTCGATACATTTCACTGGCCATACTCATGGTAAGTTTTATTTATTTTGGGTCTTTGTTCTAAATTGTCTTTATTTTTTATTTCTATATAATTTATACATATACGTGTATGTCAAGATATGGCCTATCCTCTGTCTAATCAATATTGTATTTTATCGTTATAAAGGGGAAAACCCTTGAGCTTGTTTTGTACCATTTTGTAACTCTTTTCTAATCACACTTTGAGTAGTCAACACAAGTGTAGGCCTCGAATGAAAGATTACTACCTGGAAGTCATTTACCATAGTCGACATGGATGACACTAAATAGATTACGAACCGAAACTGGAAAGACAGCAGGTAATATGAAACAATGGGGAATAAAAGAGAATGGGAAATGCGAATGCGGCGAGAAGCGAGATGCAAACAATCTGTTTACATGTCCACCACTACCGATTAAGTGCAGAAAGGAAGATTTTATGTCGACAACCGATATCTCAGACAAGAAAATACAAATTGCTGCTCATTGGGAAGGGAAAGGAATATGAAGACCAACATGAGAAGAAGAAGAAGTAGTTTAATATAATTGAGGTTTGGTTGGGTAGATTTTAGGTTGTGTTAATAATCCAATCAATAGGTCTTGGTCTGTTAAATGTGTTTTGATTGATAACGGCACATCCGAAGACGCGTGGGTGTTGATATTTCGAAAAAGAAAATTTATAAAAAAGGGTTTTTGCTGTTTTTGTGCAAAGGCGCGAATAGAAGTAAATCTGGCAGTGTCTAAAAGCGTTCGGTTAGAGACGTAGAAAGGAGGCGCCAAATATCATACGAAGGGCGATGTTTTGGAAACTCTAATTTTAACCAATTTGTACGTGAAATGAAGGCATTCCAAGCGGAGGTAGCGTAGGATATGATCGACCTAACGTACATTTGGAAAATAGAGAGTTTGGTAGCTATAGTTATGGGACTCCGTCTATTGAGGATTGGGTAAAGCATACACCAAATTTTTGTTGCTTTTTTAATAGTTTCTTTGATGTGAGTTGTAAAAGTAAGTGAATCATTAAGATGCACACCGAGGTATTTAACGTTTTTGAACCATGGGATATTGTGGTTATTAAGTGACATTTGTGATATTTTATTTGTTGAATGCTGGTTGAAGACTATGGCTACAGTTTTCAGGGTGTTGATACTCAATCGATACGCGACTTGTCGAACCATTCCTTTGCTACGTCAACTTGATATTAGAGATGAATTTTAGCACGTCTAGGATTTTTGTCCGCAATGAAAAATGCCGTGTTGTCTGCGAAGAGGGCGACATGTATTTTTGATAGTACATGGATGTCATTAGTGTACACCAGATAAAGCAGAGGAGAGAGGCAAGAGCCCTGTAGAATACTGGCGAGGACAGGTCTGCTGCTGGAGGTTACGTTGTTGTACTTTATATGGAAAGTTCTGTTGTTAAGGAAAGAGTGTACCTACTATTTTGACAAGTTGCAAAGTGGTATTGAGGAGGATGAATTTATATATAAGGCCTTGGTTTACAAGTTGAGCTGTAGTGGAGTGCTCGTCTCGGAAGGCGAACTTTTATAGTCAAATTTTCCGGCCAATCGTGGCACGTAAAGAGCCAAGTAAGACGCGTTCAAAAACCTTATATACTGATACGTACATTTCCCCAGCTCCGCCCCCAAATTTTGTATGCAAGTATAAACATACGTAATCGTTTATATGCGGTTTGTATGCGGTTTGTATTGGTTAGTAGAAAAAAAATTTTGTTTGTAGAAAATCGGTTCAAAAGTTATTGAAGAAAATTTCAGGGAGGGGAAGCAAGGGAAATGGGTCAAAATAAAAGTTTTAATTTTTACGCATTTTTCCAGTCATTGTTGTTCGTATAGGTATTGAATTTTCAATTTTGACCCATTTCCTTAATAGTTCTTGATTTTTCTTGTTCAATAACTTTTGAACCGATTTTCTACAAATGAAATTTTTTTCTCTAGAATACAATACAAACGACAATAAATGGAAAAAACTAAAAAAATATTGAATTTTCAATTTTGACCCATTTTCTCAGTCCCCCCTGCAATTTTATTCAATAACTTTTGAACCGGTTTTCTACAAACGAAAATGTTTTTCTACTAACCATAAACCGCATACATGTTTGTGCTTGGGTACAAAATTTGGGGGCTGGGGAAATGTACTTGATACTGATGACAGTAAGGAAATTGGCTTGTTAAGGTCCTTACAGGCTTTTGTGATTGCTATTACTATGCTGCGTTTCCATAGATCAGGAAAATAGCCGAGACGTAAGCAACCATCTAGGATGCATGACAGTAGAAGTAAAGCCCACAGATTATATGAGGTATTATTTTGAGGCAGATTTTTTAGAGCGGCGTTGTAGATGATATCTTTTCAAGGGTTTTTGCTGGTCGAAAGGTGTTTAATTATCATTTTGATAGACCCCGGATTTATGAAGACAGAATTAGAGATAGATCTAGTACGGTGTTTACGCTTGCACTGACCAATGGCGTATTTACGAGGTCATATGGGGGCTATATCCCCCCTTAAACTTTTTTTTTTTTATTGTTTTATTTATAATAGTAAGTTATAATGTTTACCTGGACAAACTAATAGGGGAATACGTAAATAAGAATTCTACATTGTTTGAACGCTGATTATTTTTAACGCACGTTGCCGGTGATCGCGTATGAAATGATAATGAACATTGGTACATCATGTCCTTTTCTACATATACACAGTAGCGTATGCAGGATTTTTCAATGGGGGGGGGGGGGTTGAAAATAAATAAGTAATCAGTATACACAAAATTAAGCATGAAAGAATAAAAAAAGGTGCGTTTTCAGTGTTATAATAGAATACTGTTAAAAATATATACTATAATATATATATAGTGATGTATTTACGGAGAAGGGGTTCAGAAATACTGAAATAGAACCAACAAATATTAATTTTTAAAACTTAAATACCAAAACTTCATTTTTATGGATAGAACTTTTTTTCAAACAATAATAATTAGAAAAAGTTTGATGACTTAAAAAATTAATAATAATACCCTAAAATTAATATAATAACTATAAAATTTAGATTCTGAGCGGTGCAAGGTATTTTCTCGTTTTACTATGATATTAATTGGTCTTATATTTTTCTTGACGTCATAATCTAATTTTTTAATGCGAACTCATTTTTTGGCATAAAATTTTGTCATCATGTTACTTTGATGAGGTAATTTGTTGATTTTTTAAAAACGCATCAGAAAAAACCATGGAAAAATAATGAATAATAAGAGTTAAAATAATGGTTATTTCTTCACAAATCCGAAAATGTTGGTTTTAAACACTTTAAAATGATCACAGAGTACGTGTTTTTTTTTTGTTTACGTATTTTTTTACACATTTATAACATTCCTATATTTAGTTGAAGTTTAAAACCTATCCTAACCCAACAGATTTTCGTAACAACTTTCCTGCACGTATTAATCCATCGTTTCCAGTCCATAATTGGTTCTTGACTTGCTTTGTGGGGGGGGGGGAAACTCTGTCTCAAGCTTGAGCTTCTTCCAGAGGGTCGGATGTTTTAGGGAGTTGTGACGTGATGAGGGGGCGAATTTATGGTGTTTGAATTTTAGAAATTAAGAGGACGGTTCCTTTTGCGGCCGTTGA
>JAIPRL010004748.1:0-35973 GCA_025469235.1 Pemphigus obesinymphae | reverse complement strand
TTTATATTTGTATGTATAAGTATTCTGGCCACAAATTATATAAATACATTTTATATTATTATTATTATATAATCAATACAACAAATATTTCATTTCATTCAGTCATTTTATTTATAAATTTCTAGTTCAATATGAGTCTAAATGGATTCCGGAAGTTGGTTGCGCTCGTCGTACGGGAGTACACGGCGCACCAACTTTCCAAAATGCCGGGTGAGGTGACGGCGGAAGAGATGTTAGTGTACGTGGGCAATATAAATTGCCGCGTACACTTCATCCTCAACGTTTTTAAAATTCTATTCGATTCACCGCCAGTGAATATTGATGTCCGCCGGCATGTGGAATGGTGGTTCCAACAACCTTCAAGCTTGGTCGGAGTACGATAAATGTTTTCACATCTTCCGAGGATCGCTCGTGACAACGATATTTATAATTATTTTACTATTTACTTTCAGACAATATTTGACACTGGCAAGGCGGTACGCCAGAAATTGTCTAAGTTCACCGACCGTGATTTTCGGGATTATTGCACAAATATTAGTGAGTGGTATTGTTTTAATACCAACTCCACATTTGTGCCTAATCCCGAAACGGTGGCGGCGTTGGCGGAGGTGCAGGGCGATCAACGCAACCCGGCCCCTCCCTACGTAGAAGCAGCGATTAGAATCCGGCCTGCCTGTAGGGACGTTGAACAACTGTCTCCTCCTAGGAGGGCGAGGAGGAGGGAAGCCCTCGAAAATTTACAGGCTGAGGTTGAGCCGGCTGAGCCGGCTGAGGCCGAACCGGCTGTAGATTGGGTACGTAATTTACAAAAAAACATATAGGTATATCTACTTACAGGGTTGTTAACAACTTTTTTTTATTTTTTTTTAGCAGCCACAAATCGGATGCCTGGTGTTGGCGGTCTCCTATGGAGAACCGTACCTACCGGGATACGTAGAAAATATTGTCGAAGACAATATTTTCGTAACGTTCCCGGGGGTGGGTACCTATAGGTACCCACAACACCAGGTATACGAATATAGGACGCAGTTCCCAGGCGGGGAATTTCGTCCCCTAAGGCCTGTGCCGCGGATTCGGCGTAAATATATAAGGTCAGTCATATTAAAATATGAAAAGGCCCTTTGGCCTATATTGTAAATAGTTTTTTTTTAACAGTGGATTAGGCCTACTACAGGGGATACCACTATAATAAAAACTTGAAAGTCATTTTATTTATAAATTTCTAGTTCAATATGAGTCTCATTGTATTCCGGAGATTGGTTACACTCGTGGTGTGGGAGTACGCGGCGCATTAACTGCGCAAAATGTTTTATTTATAATTAGTTCAATAATCCCCAAAGAATAGGATTTTTTACTTTAGATACACTTTTGATATCAAACAGATAAAAATTAACTTAATAAAGGCGTGAGGCGGCGCCAGGATTGGGTACCTAATAAGTAACTTGTAGGCATGGTATGATTATAGGACGCAGTTCCCCTAAAGCCTGTGACGCGGGTTCGGCGAAAATATATAAGGTCACTCATATTATAATATGAAAAGGCCCTTTGGCCTATATTGTAAATATTTTTTTTTTAACAGTGGATTAGGCCTACTACAGGGGATACCACTATAATAAAAACTTGAAAGTCATTTTATTTATAAATTGCCAAAATGCCGGGTGAGGTGACAATGGAAGAGATGTTTATAATTATTTTACTATTTACTTTCAGACAATATTTGACACTGGTAAGGCGGTACGCCAGAAATTGTCTAAATTCACCGACCGTGATTTTCGGGATTATTGCACAAATATTAGTGAGTGGTATTGTTTTAATACCAACTCCACATTTGTGCCTAATCCCGAAACGGTGGCGGAGGTGCAGGGCGATTAACGCAACCCGGCCCCTCCCTACGTAGAAGCAGCGATTAGAATCCGGCCTGCCTGTAGGGACGCCTTGTTGTGGAATGGTGGTTCCAACAACCTTCCAGCTTGGTCGGAGTAGGATGGATATTTATAATTATTTTACTATTTACTTTCAGACAGTATTTGACACTGGCAAGGCGGCAACCGCCCCCCCCCCTACGTAGAAGCAGCAATTAGAATCCGTAATCTGTTATATTGCAATTTACATCATTTTGTTGGCCTCACGTTTACCTAGTCAGTCTTTGACAAACCGTCATTTTTTGAGAATTTTGTATATTGTTCATCTTTTTCCATCTTAAAAATAGTTTAAAATGAGTCTTTTTGTCATGCGGAAATTGGCTGAGGTCATGGCGGAAGAGATGAAAGTGTACACTTCATCCTGAACGTTTTTGATACTGTTTGGTTCACCGCCATAGAAGATTGTGGTCCGCTGGCATGTGGAATGGTGGTTCCAATATTTATAATTATTTTATTATTTACATTCAGACAGTATTTGACACTGGCAAAGCGGTGCGCCAGAAATTGTCCAAATTCACAGACCGGGATTTACGGTAAAATAAAATATTCCATTTAGACTATAGAAATAAAACTAGTTATAAACAAATATTAAATATACTTATAACAAAACAAATAATATGTAAACATAGGGAATCTATAAAAAACCCTTACAAATTCTATATAAATAAAAACCATAATAATTACAAATATCTAAGATCATACACAATTATAAATGAAATACTTAACATAGGACCATCCTTAATATTAAAAACAAGTAAATTCTTCAACCTTCCATATCAAACTTCAACATTAAAAACCACTCTCTCTCCAAATAAAAATACACCAACTGATATTCATCAAATAAAATTAAAATTCAAATCTATAGAAAATTGTGTATGTCAAATTATTGAAAATCTTAATATAACCCCCCATTCATTCAATAGCTACTTTAATACAAACATACAAAATTATAAAAACAATATAAAAAAACTAATAGAATTAACTAAATTAAAACCACTCCAAAAAATTCAGAATATCTACCTCAGTTCAACATTATTAACACCCATGACAATTTCAAAAGGAAAAAAAAACGGTCTGCTCCCTGCCCAATTCTATAAAAGGTATGTATTACACATTTGTACAATATATTATATAATTTCTAATTGGCAATTTTTTTTTTTTTTTAGTTCAAAAATAGAATCCCAATTACTTGAATTTAAATATATGGAAACCAATTAAATAAATAGTACACTTCCATCTTCCATTCAACGCTGTAACAAAAATAATATGAGATAAGTATAATGAAACAGAATGTTGGGTAGTAGGTTACTAGAGAGGATAAAATAAGGAATGAGTACCTATAGGTACTCCAAAATGAGAGAGATGGAATAATATTATAAAAAATAGATTAAGATGGCTCGGGCATGTATTAAGGAGGGAAGAGACAGGCAGTAAAAAAAATAAAAAAATAAATAAAAAAACTTACCACATAACACAATAAAATTATAAAAAGTGGAATAGGCCTACAGGGGATACCACTATAAAAAAAACGCAGCTATTGTTGGACCTCAAAGGTGCTGTGGAACACAACAAATATTTGATAAATCGCATTTTTACCGATACTTAAAAAACCGCCAAAAAACATATATTTTAAGGATTTGTATAAGCATGCATGATGTCGAAATCTATTGTATACATTTTGCAACGAAAAAATATTATCAATATGATAACACAGAAAAATTATAATATTTTTAACCTCAAAATGTACACAATAGATTTCGACATCATGCATGCTTATACAAAAGCACACACTAGTTTTTTCATTCACATTCGCATTTCGAAAACCTATGTACTTGAAAAGTTTATACCTCGTTATATACCCCGTTTATTTACCTCGTTGGTAGGACCCTCAGCTACCCTCCCTGCGAAATTTGAGCACCTGCAATATATATATTATTATTATTATTGTGTTGATGCGGCACACACTAGTGGAAAGAACCCGAGCCAGATCAACGCCGTAGAAATGGAGACGTTCATTAGAAGTATCAACTGCCGTGTGAGGTTTGTACTAAATATTTTCGACATTTTGTTTCGGGCTCCACCGCGAAGCATAGAGGTCCGCCGAATGGAAAATGCATGCTTATATGAAATTCACACGAGGTCCCTTGCACACTTGGTAGCCACACATTACATACACAATATAGGTACTCATTTTTATTTTTAATTCTTATCATACCTATATTCAATTATTTCAATTTCATATAGGTAAGTAATGTTCTAAAGTCTTATGCGCTCCAAATGCAGATGATCTCTACAGCCAAGAACAATATTAGATGTACACGATAGATTTCGACGTCATCATTTAGTTATGGTACCTAATATTTATATATATATATATATATATTTATACCTATATACCTAATTAGTTTTTGTTACAGCGTTGGTCGTGCGGGAGTATGCGGCACACACTAGTGGAAAGAACCCGAGCCAGATCAACGCCGTAGAAATGGAGACGTTCATCAAAAGTATCAAGTGCCTTGTGCAGTTTGTACTAAATATTTTCGATCATCGGTTTCTATAATTTTTAAGAGTCAATAAAAATTGTAGCTGAGGGAATAGGATACATAATTAAAAACCATAATAGTTTCGATATAAATAGTTTAATATTAATAAAAATTGTAGCTGGAGGAATAGAGTACATAATTAAAAAACATAATAGTTTTGATATAAATAGTTTAATATTAATCTTAAAATCTGCAAAGCACAATAATATAAAAGTTGTTGAAATTATTCAGGATAATTTGTTATCCTGAAATAACAAAAAATATCTGTATTTTTTTCTGTAATGAAAAAAAATAACAAAAAAAATATTTACAAATTTTTTACAGTGCATCTACAGAGCAAAATGAAACATATAACCATATTAGGATAAATTATGACATAAATAAATTTAACTTAAATAACCTTCATAGCAATTTGGATTTAAATATTATGTCAGATTATATGTGGGAATTGTATACTAATTTATCTTATGATTACCTATTCATTAACAATAAGTCCATGTATATACATAAGTATCTGCAGGCTAACATGCAAGCCATTCTGCAGTCAACATCGTATAGGATACAGTAAGAATTTGCTTTAATATTTAATTTATTTTGTACATGCATTATAACTTATTTACATTTATAGCAATCAAAATCCAGAGGCAGGGGAAATTATTAAAAATTTAATCCTATCATTTACTGCCTGTCAAAAACTGAAAATAATATACGATATTCACACCACAATAATATATTACAAAAAAATTATGGATACTGATAATGCAAAATATGTCTACATTAATATAATCATGCATCAATTTCAAAATTTCCTGAAAAAAATGAATAATTTCCCTGCAGAAGAATTTGATATGTACATGGTGGCGTAAGTATATTAAATAAGTAAATACAAATATATACAAATAATAATAATTTTAATACATTTAAAATATAGGAGAGATGTCGAAGATAGGTACAGTTACATTAAATTAGATAATAAAATAATTAATATTATAAACCCAAATAAGTTCAGAGACGAGGAGTTAAATTGTATAGAACAAATTGTCATTGGGAGCCTAATCATCCAAAATAATTCAACGGTATTATTCTTAACTTAACTAACTTAACTTGAATGTTTTCAGAATTATAAATATCAATTATTTAATTGTTTTAGGTAACTCATCATTTCCAAACATTCAGGATAATAAGTAAAATATTCCATTTAGACTATAGAAATAAAACTAGTTATAAACAAATATTAAATATACTTATAACAAAACAAATAATATGTAAACATAGGGAATCTATAAAAAGCCCTTACAAATTCTATATAAATAAAAACCATAATAATTACAAATATCTAAGATCATACACAATTATAAATGAAATACTTAACATAGGACCATCCTTAATATTAAAAACAAGTAAATTCTTCAACATTCCATATCAAACTTCAACATTAAAAACCACTCTCTCTCCAAATAAAAATACACCAACTGATATTCATCAAATAAAATTAAAATTCAAATCTATAGAAAATTGTGTATGTCAAATTATCGAAAATCTTAATATAACCCCCCATTCATTCAATAGCTACTTTAATACAAACATACAAAATTATAAAAACAATATAAAAAAACTAATAGAATTAACTAAATTAAAACCACTCCAAAAAATTCAGAATATCTACCTCAGTTCAACATTATTAACACCCATGACAATTTCAAAAGGAAAAAAAAACGGTCTGCTCCCTGCCCAATTCTATAAAAGGTATGTATTACACATTTGTACAATATATTATATAATTTCTAATTGGCAATTTTTTTTTTTTTTTAGTTCAAAAATAGAATCCCAATTACTTGAATTTAAATATATGGAAACCAATTAAATAAATAGTACACTTCCATCTTCCATTCAACGCTGTAACAAAAATAATATGAGATAAGTATAATGAAACAGAATGTTGGGTAGTAGGTTACTAGAGAGGATAAAATAAGGAATGAGTACCTATAGGTACTCCAAAATGAGAGAGATGGAATAATATTATAAAAAATAGATTAAGATGGCTCGGGCATGTATTAAGGAGGGAAGAGACAGGCAGTAAAAAAAATAAAAAAATAAATAAAAAAACTTACCACATAACACAATAAAATTATAAAAAGTGGAATAGGCCTACAGGGGATACCACTATAAAAAAAACGCAGCTATTGTTGGACCTCAAAGGTGCTGTGGAACACAACAAATATTTGATAAATCGCATTTTTACCGATACTTAAAAAACCGCCAAAAAACATATATTTTAAGGATTTGTATAAGCATGCATGATGTCGAAATCTATTGTATACATTTTGCAACGAAAAAATATTATCAATATGATAACACAGAAAAATTATAATATTTTTAACCTCAAAATGTACACAATAGATTTCGACATCATGCATGCTTATACAAAAGCACACACTAGTTTTTTCATTCACATTCGCATTTCGAAAACCTATGTACTTGAAAAGTTTATACCTCGTTATATACCCCGTTTATTTACCTCGTTGGTAGGACCCTCAGCTACCCTCCCTGCGAAATTTGAGCACCTGCAATATATATATTATTATTATTATTGTGTTGATGCGGCACACACTAGTGGAAAGAACCCGAGCCAGATCAACGCCGTAGAAATGGAGACGTTCATTAGAAGTATCAACTGCCGTGTGAGGTTTGTACTAAATATTTTCGACATTTTGTTTCGGGCTCCACCGCGAAGCATAGAGGTCCGCCGAATGGAAAATGCATGCTTATATGAAATTCACACGAGGTCCCTTGCACACTTGGTAGCCACACATTACATACACAATATAGGTACTCATTTTTATTTTTAATTCTTATCATACCTATATTCAATTATTTCAATTTCATATAGGTAAGTAATGTTCTAAAGTCTTATGCGCTCCAAATGCAGATGATCTCTCCAGCCAAGAACAATATTAGATGTACACAATAGATTTCGACGTCATCTTTTAGTTATGGTACCTAATATTTATATATATATTAATATACCTATATACCTAATTAGTTTTTGTTACAGCGTTGGACAATTGCCTCCTGATGGTGTACTTTCAGGGAAATTGGACATCACAATGGACAAATAATTCAACAACAATATTTATTAATACTATTTATTTAAATTTTTTTCAGAATATTTAAACTTATTTAATTTGTATTTTATTTTTGAACTAAAAAAAAAAAAATGCCAATTAGAAATTATATAATATGTTGTACAAATGTGTAATACCTTTTGTAAAATTGCTCAGGGAGCAGACCGTTTTTTTTTCTTTTGAAATTGTACTTGTCTTGGGTGTCATTAATGTTGAACTTAGGGAGGGGTTATATATTTTTTGGTGTGGTGTTAATTTAGTAAATTCAATTAGTTTATTTATATTATTTTTGTAGTTTTGTAAGGGGTTGTATTAAAATAGCTATTAAATGAATGGGGGGTTATATTAAGATGTTTGATAATTTTAAAGACAAAATTTTCTATAGATTTAAATTTAAATTTTATTTGATGAATGTCAATTGGTATATTTTTATTTGGAGAGAAAGTGGTTGAAGTTGAATGTTGAAAAATGTTATTGTTTTAAATATTAAGGATGGTTTTATATTAATTATCTCATTTATTATTGTGTATGTTCTTAGATTATTGTAATTATTATGATGTTTGATTAAATAGAATTCGTAGGGACTTTTTTTAGATTGCATACACGCTTACGATTTTCTTGGATCAAGTTGGATTGTGTATTGAGTACGATTCTCTATTGGTCAATTTTTTGATTTTGCTGAGTCTGGTAATTTTTGGATTTTTGTGTTTGGCCTATTTTCGTGTTTTAAGGTAGCGATGAATCGGATTATGTTGAATTAAAATTTTTCTCTGGTCGGGTGTGGCTCACTTTTTTCAGCCCATTTAGGTCTCTATAAATATATAGAAATATATATTAAAATATAATATAATATATAAAAATATACTTTACTTACTGAAAATATTTTTTGAAACCTTGAATCGAAAAAATTGGCACTTAAACCTAAAAAGGTTCACCACCTCTGGACTATACTTCTATTGATAAATATTTTGTCCAACAAATATCCGAGTTGCAAGGCCATCCATATATGAGGTCACATCATCTAGTGGGCAAATAAGAACTCATTATATTATATATTTAAATCACATAAAAAAATGTATTTTTACCATGGATTCAATGGTCGTTATTTTAGTTTTTTTTTATTTGGGATTCATTAATTCATACTCAAAGAATTGACATAAAATAAATATTTTCCATCTCTAAAAAATATTTGCAAAAAAAAAATTGTAATCAATAAGGTTCGGGAAATAAAACTTGTAATAAACTTTTAGTAAAATATGTTCAACAGTTGCTACTTAATTAAAGCTTAATTAGTACCTACCTAATATTATTTTTCTAAATTTGAAAATATATATTTATTACATCATAAAGCGTAAAAAAAAATGTATAAGTATAATAAATTAATATAGTACCTAATACATAGGATAACAACTTTTTCTTGAAGAATTTTCATTACAACTTTAGTTGAAACCACTACTTAAAGTAGCTTTTTCTTCATTAAATTTATTAATTTCATAATTTCTAATTTCATCTAAACTACCTATATATTTATATTTATAAATAATAAATATTTTTAAAAATTTCATAATAATTCTTCCAAATTCCTACTGTTTAACCAACACTAGTAACTTAATTAGAATAATTTTAATACAATTAATTTATTAAGATTTGATGCAATTATATTATTTACATTTAGAAGAAAAGTTATACAGATAACTATATAAGTATTTGTTTATAGTTTTATATTACCTTACCTTATTTACTTTTTTAGGGGCTACAACCCCCTTCGAAAATCAGAGAAAATTAAAAACAAATTGATAAAACGACTTTTTGTAAGATTAAAAACCAAAACAATATAGACCCATACACATACAAAGTAAAGTATACATAAATAAAATATAGGTGACTCATCATTCTTAGTTCCATTTTTTTCCGATGGATTCTATTGTAAAATTATGGAATAATAGTAATTGGTTTCAATAAAATAAAAAATTTCATAATTTAAAAAAATGCTTTTTAAAAGTTTTATACAGCAAAAGCCATTTATAATAAATTGTCATAACTAATGAATAATAATGAATACATATTTTTAATAAATTATAAGTATACCTACATGTGCTTATAGAAGTACTTATAAGTAATATTCAAACATACACGAATCATATATAGGTATATACAGTGATTTAGTCGTAAATTTTTAGTGGATATACTCTGAAACTTGAGGGATTTATCGCCTACCTAGTGATGCAACATTTTTTTGGTGGAAAGAAGGGGAGTAGCCTTCTTAATTATTTCAAGCCTTCTATTTTTTTTAGAATTAAAAACAGGTATACTAATATTACTTTCTCATATTTTTTCAAAAATCAAGAGTATTGTAATAATCCGGCAAAAAAAAAAAAAAAAAAAAAACTCAAATATAAAATCAAATGTCTCCACAATAATACATATTACATTAAACTAAATCTAATAGATTCTAAATGTTAGTAGCTTTTTAAATATGTATGAAAAAAAACTATGAAAGATCTGGGTGCATTTATAATTACATTTAAGTAAAGAAAAATATTGGCGCGCAATTTATGGAAATTGTACTTTTTTAATAATATCTCAAGAACGGTTGCTAAAAAACAAAAAAGTTGTAATTTGTAAATTTTTATGTACCTCACTTCACCTGATATATTCATGTAGGTTTTGATTTTTGAATATCAAAATTTTGTAAGTTACACCCATTTATATTATCAGAATTTGAATTTTTTTTCATAATATGTTTGTTGTCTAACCGAGATATCTGTTAATCCAAATCCAATTGGCTGCAACTGAACATTATTTGGTAGTCCATATACGTGGGTAGACGCAAAGTAAAAATCTAAGTTTGAAAGCCAAATTTACCATATTTATAAATATTGGAAGTTAGGTTTGACAAAAATGTCAAGTCAACTTACCAAGATTTTACACCATTCCAGGGCATTTGATATCAAATTAAAAGCTCTGTTCTAATGTCATAGTAACTTCATTGTATTTGATTTTCAACTGATTTATTACCTAATTAAAATAATAATAATATGTAATTATTGGTTATTTATGTTATCCTATTATCTATTATTTAAGACAAAATTACTAACAATCGGGGTTGTCCCGAGGGGGGGGGTCCCACCCCATCACCTAGGAAAGCAGTCGGCAAAATGAAGTTCAGTTGGCAAATAGTAGAAAAAGTCAATGCTTTTTTTTTTTACTTATTCACATTATTAAGTATTTTGGAATTTTTAATTTGGCACAAACTATAAATTATTAGGAATGGGAAAAAAGTTTTTTACCTTTTTTTTTTTTGCTTTTTTTTAGTTTTGAAGAGAAGTATTATATAATTTTTTTTACATTTTCACTTCAGGACGGCCCTACTAACAATGTATATATTTATATATATATATTATTGGTAGGTAGTTAAAATGTTTTAAGTATAATTTGAAGAACATATTTTTTCCGTTTCATTTTTGGTATTACTTTAGGCACATAATTATTAACTAAAATCTTATTTAATATACTAATATTATTATTGTAATATGGTAATCAGACAAAATTTTAGGTATAATATACGACCCCACAGTTTTAATATACTTATTGTAAGATCATGAAATTTATAATTCTATTTCATTAGGTACAATATAAGTTATAACCATTACATAGGTACTTTTTCTATAATACTATACAGCAACTTATGAAAATACCAACTAGTATTTTAATTTCATATCTATAATCTTCCATATAATATAAATTGATGAATTTTAGAGTTGATATATATATGAAAGTATGATAGGTACCTCTGTTTAAAAAGCATATTACATTATTACATTCTATACTATAATGTAATATATTTTACATAACAATTAAATACATTTTTTTGAAAATTAGGTAAATTTAGTAAACTAAAAAAAAGAATATTTTTATCAGAAATCAGTACCACCTACTTAGAAATGAATCGTTTGTCGAATTATAATAAATTATTATTTTAAAGGAACTGGAGATGTAGGTACTATAAAGCCTTAATAAGAACTACTCAATTTTGTGATTCATACTATTTATATAGGTATGTAGGTACCTATTAAATATAATAATTTAGTTGTTTAATTTAATATAGAAAATATATTATTATTTTGCTATCATATTTTATAGTGAAAACTGTATTTAAAATGTTAAAGAGTATCTACTAAAAATGTAGGTTTCTAGAATTTTAAGGACCACTTAATAAAATTTATACACACATTTTTATGCATTACGTAAACTACATGAAATATTAATATATCCACTTAAATTGAAAGATCCATACAAGACACAATGCACATACAACAAACGTCTTAAAAAAATAATATAATCAAACGGTCTTTATCAGATATTATTCTGGTTTTTGTGGTAAAAAGCCTACAGATTATGTTATCGGTAAGTAGCACCGCCCAAATTCAAATATTTATAAATTGACAGTTAATTTAAAACAGTCTCGCGCCCATATTATACAAAAAAATAAAAATAAAAATTCCAAAATATTCTTAATGCTGTTAAATTTTACATACTAACAAATTTGAAATTTTGTAAAGCTCAAATTGCTATCAATTTTTTAATGGTGTGAAGTTTTAAATGTTGTTAAACACAGGTATATAACAGGTAACTTTTTCGTATTTCTTCGTAGGATAAATTTATATATTTCTATTAATGTCTACATTAAAATTATTAAAAGTTATTTATATTATCTAAATATGTACCTAATTAACGATAATAGTTGTCGAACACATGTAAAGAATAATTTAAAATATGAAATATATGAGAGGTAAAAGTATAAAATATTATATGAGTACCTACACATATTTAATTAAAATCAATGAATGTAGGTACATTTAAAGTAAAAATTAATTGAATACCTAAATTACTTTTTCTTTAATGTAGATGGAAGTTTACCAAAATAATTGTTTTTTTATATATACTTTTTATGCTCATATTTTTCCTATTTTTAGATTATTCTTTACATATGTCGACAACTATTATTATTAATTAGATACATATTTAGATAATATAGATAACTTATAATATTTTTAATGTAGACATTATTGGAAACATATAAATGTATCCTACGAAATAATATGAGAATGTTATCTGTTAAATACCCGTGTTTTGCATGTGTTTGTTGTCCAACCAAAATATTTGTAGATCCAAATCCAATTGGCTGCAACTGAACATTATTTGGTAGTCCATATACATGGGTAAACACAAGGTAAAAATCTAAGTTTGAAAGTCAATTTTACAATATTTATAAGTAATGGAAGTTAGGTACTTCATAATTGTTTTGTCAAAAATTTTGAGTAACTTACCAAGATTTTACTCCATTCCAGAGCATTTGATATCAAACAAATCAATAGTTCTGTTCTTATGTCATGGTAACTCCATTGTATCTGAATTTTCAACTGATTTATTACCTAATCAAAACAAATAATAATAATAAATAATTGTTGGTTATTTATGTTATCCTATTATCTATTATTTAAGACAAAATTACCAACAATATATATATTATTGGTAGGTAGTTACGTTTTAAGTATAATTTGAAGAACATATTTTTTTCATTTCATTTTTGGTATTACTTTAGGCACATAATTATTACTTATTATGTAGGTATTTTATACTCATTATAGAAATTTAGACAATAAATAAAATGATCTAAGTACCTAGGTACAATCAATTTTATTTTATTTTTTATGTTAGCTAGGTGGGTACTATATAAAATAGAAAGTTAGATGATAGACAAAATGTTAATTTTTATAATATTAATTAAGTACCTATATTCATAGTAATTTATCAAATTGTTATTGCTTTTATTCAATTGTAATAATAATAAGACAATGTTTTATAGTATCTGTTCATTGTTTACCTTATTTTGAAATGTCGATATTATTGTTCTTCAGCACAACATACATTAACTCAAATTGATGAAGCTGTTACTCGAGATGTTGAATTTTGTGGAGATTTTTAAATAACAAACTGAAAAACATTTTTAAATTAGCACTGAAATCTTATTTAATATACTAATATTATTATTGTAATATGATAAACAGACAAAATTTTAGGTATAATATACGACCCCACAGATCATGAAATTTATAATTTACCTGTTTAATTATATGGAAAATGTATTGTTATTATGGTATTATATAGTATACTGAAATCTATATTTAATATGTTAAAGAGTAGGTAGGTAGGTATTTTAAACTTACCTACATTTTAATTCTATGATTTTAAAGACCATTTAATTAATAAAAACCTCGTTAATTTATAGACACAAATTCTCATGTATTACCTACGTAAAATACATGAAATATTAATATATGTACTTAAATGTTAGATTGAAAGATCCACACAAGACACAGTGAACACACGACAAACGTCTTTAAAAATTAATATAATCATGCGGTCGTTATCAGTTATCAGTTATTATTATGGTTTACGTGATAACATGTTCTATGGTGGTAAAGAGCCTACAAATTATGTTATCAGTAGGTATATCTATAAATTGACCGTGAATTTGTGTCCACATTATAAAAAAAAAAAAAAATGCTGATAAATTCTTAACGCTGTCAAATTTTGCAAACTGACAAATTTGAAATGCTGTGAAGTTCTAAATGCTATCAATTTTTAAATGGTGTCAAATTTTAAATCTCAATTAAACATGGGTATAAAACAGAGAACTATTTCGTATTTTTTCGTAGGATATATTTATGTTTCTAATAATGTCTACATTAAAAGTTATATATATTATCTAAATATATACCTAATTAATGTAAATGGCTGTCGACACATGTAAAAAATAATCTAAAAATATGAAATATATGAGCGGTTAAAAGTATAAAATATTTTATAAGTTCCTACACGTATTTAGTTAAAATCAATGAATGTACTTAAGTATATTTAAAGTAAAAATGTATTGAATAGGTACCTATAAATTTGTTTTTCTTTAATGTAGATTTAAATTTAACAAAATAATTGTTTTTATATATATAATATATTTAAATTGTTTTGTCTGTCTAGCAAATTTGCAAAATAATTCATTAATTATTATGCAATATAATACCCCTCTAGCTAGTATCTTTATAAAAATCTATCTTTAAAATATATCATCTATAGGTACTAATATAGAATGAATCGTCTATATTAATACAAAATTTTCACATTTTTTTCAAAAAAACACTACCTCGAAATTTTTTTCTGCTTTCACCCTTACTTGCAGCATTTAATATTCTTAAAAAACCTACTTTCAAAAATAACTTGCACCACTATACGTATATAAATATAAGATATATATTATAATATAGGTAACTAATGTAAGTAGGTATATTGCAAGGGATAGACAAATACGCAAATATATATAAAGAGCAATATTTATGGTTGGATATGTATATTTATATATATAAAGACTAATTTAAATTATTATTCTGTAATACAATTAATAATACATATATGCTACTCTAGCTATTATCCAGATAAATAGTATCACTACAATTGTAAAAGTTTTTATGCTTATTTGTACAATATTTTTGTTGTATGGTGATGTTTTGCTGTTTACCCTTTTGTAGGTAGTATCCATCATGGAGAGCAAATAGCATTATAATTATACGAGTATTATATTAAATATTAATTATTATATTATATTATTTACAACCAGTGGTTGAATTTGAGAAAATAAAGGAGGGACGTTGGTTTTAGTTTAAAAATCAACTTTTCAGATGAGCACATAAATTAAAGAGTGTAAGGAATTTTAATTTGTCCTTTATCATACTTAAAAAAATACCACAACCAAAAACACTTAGGAAAATGTTCCTAAAATGCATTTATAACATTAAAAAGACACTAAACATCTTTAAGAAAAATTCAAAATATTTTATGGCAAATTCACTCTAATTGGTAATATTTAAAGAAATCATTAGTTTTTCCCAACTATTTGTTTTCTACTATGATGCATTGATGTTACAACGACGATTTTCAGTGGTAAAAATATGTTTACACAAAATTGTTAAAATGAATCGTTCATAAAGCGAATTTAGAGTTAAAATACCAATTATAAAATCAATACAAAACCCTTTAAAAATCGGGTGTGTAGCATCCTCTTAATTTTAAATAAAGCTACTGGGAATTGTTATGAATCAAAAAATAATACATTTTAAATAATTATTTATGTTGTGATCATTTAAGACAACTGGAAAATCAAAAAATTGAACTCTTTGAAGTATTAACTAGAAAATATTTCCTACCAGAAAGTTCTTTATCTGAAAACTCCTACTCGATTCCTTGTGTTCAAAAAAGTGAACACATCCACAAAAAACAAATCATTGTAAAACCATTTGAAACTCACTACTCTCAGAAATTAAAATGTGAAAAATATCATACAACATCAAAAACTTAATAAAATGCACAATTAAAACGTAGTTAATTAGATTTGTATGTGAAGATAAAAACACATAATAATGCATCGGAACCGGACGTTTCAGCGTGACGTGCATTTTTAATAGGTACCTACCATATTTTTTTAAAATCTTCTTATATTTCATTTTTTTTTTTAATTCTTAGTCTTTTTTTTCATGTTTATGCAATTCAAATATTAATGGTTTTTTAATTTGCATATAGTTTATAATAATATTAATATCAATTTAATATAACTTATATATTGTATAATATAATACGAGTATATTGCATTGATGATTAGTTTAAAGTTTAAACACGATGTATATTAAGTAGGTATTACCTACATATAATTTGACCAATGTAAGTATTAACTATTATTAATACATTTATCGAGTACGTATATGGTATACTATTATCAGTATAGGTACCTATGTCATATACTCATTAGTCATTACCACAGCTTTAGATACTAAACTACTATATCTATCTAATAATTTCATAATATATTGTGTCAGTTCTGCACACTATTCTATATGGCAAAATATGCTCGAGGTATCACCGAAGATAACGAGCGGTTTTTTCTTTATATTTAACAATAAGTGACCATTACGAATAAATTCCGATATTGTACATAAATATAGTATATAGGTAATAATACATAGTACCTATTCAAAATGTATCGCACTCAAAAGCAATTTTAACAAATATTATTATTATTATTATTATTATTATTAGTAGGTGTCACCATCAAATATTTTTAAAGTTATCGATAGGTGTAAATTACAATTTTAAAATCCGTTATTATTATATTTTTTTTTTTATATCTAAATGTTATGCCTCTATCTCGTAAAATATTCGGTAAAATGATTGATTTCGACCAAAATATTTTAAAACGTTTTGCGTCATTTTTCATAGTTTTTTTTTTAACGCTTAGGAAAATTAAATAATCAGGATAGGTACTAACTAAAATAGTAAAATACAGTAATAACGCCAAAATGTAGGTAGGTACCTACTTCATGCCGAAATAGCTTCTACGTTGAAATGACTTCCACATCAAAATTATATAGGCCGAAACGGCCACGCCGAAATTTCATAGACCCATAATGTATGCATTCCTTTAACAAATTAAAATAAGCGGGTACGCTACATAAGCGCAACTAGGGAGGGTTTTGGGGGCTTAGCTCCCTCCTCAAATAAAATTGTTTTCTTATAATTGATATTAAAATAAATGAGTTTCAAAATTGTTGTCTTATGATTGATTTTTGTTTTACGTTTTTTTGGGGGAAGTTAATTTAACGAAAAAGTTTATGAGCTTTTAGATTCTGAGTGAAGCGAGGAATGTATTGGTTTTACGATGTTGTGTTTTGTATTTTTATGTCTGTACTCAAAAATTCTACTAGAAGGACTACTCCGATCTTTATAAGGTTCCGGTAGAAAATTTCATTTAGATATGGTACTTTAAAGAAGTTATTTTCCGAATTTTTAATTTTTTCAATAAATAAAAACTATCAAAAAATTAAAAATAATTTACTTGAAAGAACTTGGAGTAGAGAATGGGGAAGAACTGTCGAGAGACAGGGTCCTATGGAGGCAAGTGGTTGTTGCGGCAATGGGCCTAAATGGTCTGTAAAAGCCTCGGAAAAAGAAGAAGAAGAAGTAGGTAGGTATTTACTTTAAAAAAAAGAAAAAAAATCGATATTTGGCATTTTTTTTTTTTTTTTTATATTAGGTATTATCAAAAAAATAATGGTAAAGAAAATCAGTATTTGGCGGTCGGACTGGGTTTTAAAGTTAAATCAAATTGACATTTTCCGATTTTTACAATTAATTTAAGAGGTACCTATATATTTTTTTATCTTTTACGACAGTCCTACGTAGTCTAGTGGAAGCCGACTGTCATACACGGTGTCCTCGATTCAAAAATCTCTGTTTCCAAATAATTTTTTTCACTTTTTTAAACTTTTTTTGTTTGTTGTATTATATAATATTATCATTTATATATTATTAGTATAATCTGCAGTAATTGTCAAGTATATAGTATAGTAAATGATTTATCATTGCTTTCAAATTTAATATATCCGTCATCATTATCCCCCCCCCCAATGTGCGAAGTGCTTCCCGGTTTTTTTTTTTGTTTATGACTTTTACAGTCAAGGTTTTTATGTGAACCTGAATAACAGCTAGTACATCCATTATCGCCGCCGATTACTATCTATGAACATATGTGGCAACTTGCAGGCCTACCCATATTTTTTCTTCTATCTACGCCCCTGCGCCACTATCAGGGGCGAACGCGATAAATAATTTTGGGGTGTGTTTTTTTCAAAAATATAAAATTTTCTACTTGTATAAATGAATCGTATATCTAGGTAGTAAATATTATCGTGTATTTTGTGAATAGATTTTATAGATATAGATTCTATAATAAATAGTTTTATTAGTTACTAATAGTAATGACAGGTAAAATAATGTTCTAAATTAAAAATTTGGTACCCATCTAATATTACCTATACCTAATATTAGTATACCTATATAGGTATATTGGTACTCTGAATATATATGTTTGAATATTATATTTAAGTACCTATACACAAATTGATGTAGATTCTCATTATAAATTATAATGTATTAAATTATATAAGTAGGTATTCACTATTCATATTATTTATTATAAATTAAGCAACAGAATCAATTTAAATTGATAATATAATTAGTATATTTTATGTAGGTAATATAGAAGTTTGGTTATAATTAGTTAATTTCCATGACATGTCAAATTTAACCAAGCAATTTAAATTTATACACGTCAGTGTAATCTATATTTTACATATTTATATACAAATTAAAGGTGACACCACGAATTAAAATAATAGGTGTATTTTAAATCGGGTCGCTAATTTTGAATTTTTCTTGAATTTCGAAGGATGTTTAAACACCGACGTTCGTTCAAGAAAATGTTCTTTTATTTGATAAATAGCTATTTAATTAATGATGATTTCATAAAATATATTTATAATCAGTGCTCGAATTGGAAAATAGTTGAGGGAGTACTTGCTTTATCGGGCTTTCAAAAAATGAGCGTTACCTCAAACTCGTACCTATAGGCTATACTCGTACTGTAAACATAATTATTAAGGGTGCTCTCAAAATATTATAAAATAGTAGAGGAGCTCCGTCCTCATATGCAACCCCCCCCCCCAATTTGAACACTGTTTATGATTTAAAACTGTCACGTGTAACATCGTTTTATCAGTAATTTATTTTATATTGATTAATTAATAATAACAAAAAGTTATAATTTCACTCATCTAGAAATACAAATATTATTGTATGTAGGTACTCGTATATTATAGTCGTGATACATGGTAAAACTATATTTAGTATATTTCACGTAGAGCACGTTAGTGCATACGCTTCGCCTCAATTCTTTCTAATTTTATAAATATACCGACTTTAAAGCTCAGGCCGCCCTCTGATATTATCACAGAACATATTATGTTTAGGATATATTAGGTAATACAAATACAAGCCCGTTGTTAGATATTTTCGGCCCTAAAGCCTAAATTTTAATGCCGCTATTTTTCTAACAAAGATCATATATTTTTTTCTAACCATATACCAAAAATACGTCTTTAAAAACGAAAATAAGCAAAAAAATATTTTAATTTTGCCGTCCTAAATCGAAATTTTGCTGCTTTTAATTTTTGCCGTCCTAAAGCGACGGATGATTTACTTGTACCCTAGCGATGGGCCTGTATAAACACAAAATAAACATCTGGGACATATTTATTGAATTTTATAAATGAATAAAGATACATGTAGATTTATGCACATGTAAACACAGGATGATAACACAAAGTGTAGATAAAATGAAAAAATCGTCATTTTAATAAAACCGTTTTATCAAAATAATAATATAGCATAAAATATTGATAAATTAATAATTCTTTTTTTTCACCTCTCCCAACTATTTGGGGTCGGCTTGATTAATTAATAATTATTTTCTAAATAAATATTTCAATTGTAACAATAAGCGTTTTTTTATTTTAATAATAATATATTTGTCATACTAATAAATTTATATTATAAAGTTTTGATAAAATACGTATATAATTATACAATTTTATTCGATTATATTTCAAAATTTTAAATTATTAAAATAAAAACAATAACTATTAATAAAATAACTACCAAATATGTAGATAGGTATATGTAGATAAATAGGTAGATAATTCAAATTATTATATTTTGCAGTGATATAGAATACAGTGAATACACCGACTCAGGCACGTAGGATTTTTTCCATGATCAAAAAAACTCAGAGACGTATTTTTCTTCAAATATCGAAAAAATGCTTTCTAAAACGGGAAATAAACGGAATGTCTTAAAAGAATTGAAAAGACCAACTCATGTCATAGAGTTTTCTAGGGGCACTCGTACCTGTCCGATATTGATTTAAGCCAAGCATCAGGGAGGGAGTTGGGAATCAGCTACCAAGTTTAAATATTGTTTGTTATTGATTTATACAGAAAATATATAATAAAAAAATCCGAAAAACGTATTTCACACACGTCAAAAAAAATATGTAGGTACTTATCCTATGGTACTCAAAATCGTCTTAATAAAACACGGAAATGTAGGATTTTTTCTTCATAGAAAACATACAACAAAAACTCGAAAAACGTATTTCCACGGGTCAAAATATAATTCCCTAAACTCAGAAGGGAAAAATTGAGCAAAAAAATCTAACACACACAAATTTAATACCGATGTTGAAAAATTATTTTACTTGGGTCAAGACCATTAATCTCATTATTGCTACTTTTGGCTTATGCACGGTATTGATTTTTTGTAAATTAAATATAATATTGAACCATTTCTTTTTTTATCCATCGTATTTACACTAATTATTAATATGCAACAAATAAATACTGGAGTGAGTTGACGTTGAAGTCATGACTCCATCACATTTAGGGCGATTAAATCAAGTATTAAAAAAAAAAAGTTCTGCTACTAAACTTATATATATATATATGTGACGATAAATATAAAATAAAAAAATTACAAAAATTATCATTTGTTTAAAATATATAAAAAAAAGTACTTCGGCATATCTTTTTATTTTAGTTTTTAAAATTTTACCCGTCTAATATAACGATGTTAAAAAAAAGATTTTCATCGATAAAACAAATTCTTTATTTAAATAATAAAAATATATTATAGATATCTATGCTCAATGCTCATATATATATATATATATATATATATATCTAGTATATATTCATATACTTACTATTTATTTGTGTGTACGATATTTAAACAAAAGTTGTCATAAATATGTGTATCTATCAGTGCATTTTTTAAAGCATTTTCACTGTGTGACAATCAAAAATATTTCTCAAAATATTTTGTTATACGGAAATATTATGCTCGTTCCTCATAATTATTAAAAAAATAGGTAAGTATTAGAAAAACCAAAAGAAAATCTATATATAAGGGTAGGTATATAATAAGTTATAATTTATATACTTAATAGGCAAAAAAGTGATATAGTTATAATAAAACGTATTTTAACATTAAATTTTTATTGAAATTATAAATAAGCAAGAATAATATTAAATTGATGTCCAAATGTCATATATATTCATTTCAAAAATATGAATTTAATTTCAATGTGATTGAACGATTATCGTATATTTCTTGATCTTTGTATTTTTATAATCGACACGGGTTTATCCGTTGCATTGATACCATTACGGCATATAATACCTTATACCAATACATCACAAAACATTGCTATATTTTAATTTCAGAAAACATCCTCTTACAGACATAATTGTGTACTTATGTCCTTAAAATTATATACATTTATTAAAATTTTTAATCGAAGTACCGAAGTATACCAATACCTACTTGATTTATTAGGTATTAAAAAACGTCTGAAATTATTCTGTTTCATTATATGTTTACCTATAATTATTCATTATCCATTTCACGTTTGTTTATTTATAATTAAAAAATGTATGTCGCCCAGTCTTTAAAAATATAATCCACTAGGCTACAAAATAGTTTCACTGGACGACATTTGTGTCGTCTATAACTTAAAATTTGCACTAGTACCTATGCACATTTATAAGTACCTACCTATAATAAGTAAAGTCATAACTAGTCGATGAGAATAATTGATAATACTGGTTGTTATCAATTATTACTCAGTTTTAATAAAAGAAGCCAATAAAATTGTAGCAATTTTAATACGATAAAAATAGTACATTTAAATGTACTTAGTTCAATAATTATTTAGGACAGTATATTTTAACAATACATTTAACAGTACATGGATTAAATTTTCATGGTGCCCGTTTATTTTGTTCCATAATTATAAATTAATCGCCGAGATCGATACACAAGTAGGACGAAAAAATTAAAAACGCGTATGATAATGTGTAATGATCGTTTATGATGGGCTAGAAAACTAGTAGAAACTTTGTACAAAATAAATACTTTACAACGTTTTTAGAGTTGTCACGTGTGCTCTTATATCAGTAATTTCCACAGATATATTATATTATAGATAAAATTTAGTGGGTATGCCTATAATCTATATAGGTAAACAATTATTTAAACATGTTATTTTATAATACGTATATATTTCGACACTGAAGTTATCATCGGTTAAAACCCACAAATATATCATATTATACCTCTATAATATATAAATCACAGAGATAATGTACATTTTATCATGTTGTCTGTGTATACACTAATCTTATTATATAGCCGTATAACGATAGATAGTCATATAGGTACTCATCGATTTAATACTTATTGTTGATTTAAAATTGATAAATCACCCAATTATTTTATTATATTATATTATACAAACACAAATCAAGGGGAGGCCAGGTCCCTCGACCCCCCTAAATACGCCACTGGTAAATAAGTAGGTACGTCATATTTTCTATAAATGTTTTTCCCGCTACGATCGAAAATTATTCTTTCTTGCGTAGCTTTCCTCTCAGATAAAAAATAATCTTATATATTTAGGTACCTATATTGTATTTTTCTAAAATACATTACACTATTTTTTCCATAGGCGAGTCATAATACCGGGTGTTTTGTGCAATCATTTTTCGGACCTACGTATAAGTTGCCCTCGAGTTGATCACGTATACGTTAATAGTTACCATGATTTTAATCCTATAAATTCGTGCGCGGTATCACCCAAGACAATGAGTAATTGATAAATTTTTATTATAATTTCACTCAGAATAAAATTAATATTAAAAAGATCGTCAGTAGGAGGTGGAAACACATCGCTCGTTGTGTAGGATACTAGTGGTGGAGGTGGTGGATGTATTGAGTTTGAAAGCGATGATAAATCATTTCTTTCCATAAAACGTAGGTACCTAAATGGAGTTTTGGTGTATATAATATGAGTATTACTGTCGGTAATAACTAAAATTAACTATTTTACGACGGAAAAACTTCAAAATTCAATATTAATTTAAATAGCCCAAAATTAGGAAAACAATTTTAAAAAAATGTACTTGATTCTGTATTTATATACGTTTTTGGTGAAAGTTTCAAATGCATAGACCTATTTTTCCTCCGATATTCGAACACATTTCATATCGAAATATATATCGAAAAATTAAAATGATTAAAAAATCGTGTCTATTGATATTTGAGATTTTTTGAATATAGCTTATAAAAATGCCAGAATGACGTACTCTTTAACATCGTGTAAAATTATCAAGACTTAAAACCTAAAAATAACTCTTTTACGATGAAAAAATTTCATTATGCAATTCTATAAATAACCAAAAATTGAGAAATAAATGTTGAAAATAATATATTTACGATTATATTTTATTAAAATAAATTTTATGTGAACATTTCAAGACTTTAAGACATTAATTTACGAAATAACGACGAAAAAACATATTCGATTTTAATAAAATCGTGCCTCTACCGTTTTTCCTTAATTTGTCGGTTGTTTTTTTTTATGCATTTAACAAAAAAATTAAAAAATTGAAAAATTATTTTTTAAAATACCGGCCAGATGCAATATTTGCTAGGTACCCAAAACAGTGTAACCATCTAATTATCAGAGCACTCCTTCTAACAGAATTTTTGGGTATAGAAATAAATAAAAAAAAAGCGCATTGTAAAACCTGCAATATTCTCGCTTTGCTTCGTTCTCGTCTTACATATTTCATATACATTATTTTGACTCTGCGATTATACAGTGAAAAGTTGTAGTTATAGAGCGTGAACGCGATTTTTAACAAAACTCGTGATACTGATAACACAAGAATAAAAAATGGTGCTGACGTACGACTATTTTAAAATATAATTAAATATTTTTAAATTGTTGGATTTTCGTTTTTTCTAAAATTTTAATGAATACGTCCTTTAAAAACCGTAAAAAAAAGGTCATCAACTTATTTTTACCTTTTGAACCTCTCACATTGGGCATTAACCTTAATACGATTAATTCGCGTGCGCATAATATATTATAATCACCACACCACACGATTATAAGGAGTAATATGTAGGCAATTTATTATACTTTCGTAGTACGATTTCGTGTTTGTGAGGCGTACGTGATTATTAGTACCCGTATAAAAGTATACCTACGGAGAGCCATTACACGCACCTGTTTTATAACTACTAAAAAATTTACATTTTTCACACAGACGACCAGAATGTCACAATAAGTACATACATTTTAATTTTGAAAAGATATTCGAATTTCCAAACCAATTACGGGGGAATGATCGAAGAAATTTTTAAAAATTGTTTTTATTTAATTAAATATTTATTTATATTCAAAATGTTGATAATTTTAAATTTCGAAACTTTAAATGGTTTTAATTATAGTATAAAATAAGAAAATGAAAAATGTGGCTCGATCATATACAATTTAAATGTAATAAATATTAAGTAGTTAAAATTGTTTTCAGGGTCTTATTTCCAGAGCTTCTTTCGTAGATTTGATTTAAATCAATATGGGTGGAAATAAAAATTTAACTTGAATAATTTTGTAAATTATAATAAATCCAAATATAATATATTATATATACCTACCAAACTTGCCAAAAATATTGAATCATAATTTTATTAAAAAATTGTATACATAACTAACTATAGTTAAATACAATTTTTAAGGTAGTTCTCTGAGATTAATTTTATACACAGACAGAAAAAACCCATTTTCGTTCATTATTAATTGAGTTGTTCGTAAATATTTAATAATTTGTTAGTTTAAAAGTTGGAAAACTTCCTAATCTTTTATCGAATTTTTATTTTTCAATATTTATTTCTTAAAATATTTTTATTAAATCGAAAATCACTAAATATTTAAATATTGGATATGAAAATTGAAAAATGTAAAAAAAAATAGATTATAAGTTAATTTGTTGATAAATTCAAGTCTGTATCCATAAATTCGATAAATCGCTATATGTTGGACAAAACATAAATTTAATAGGTATATACTAAAATTATAAAATATATTTTAGACCCTCTCAGAAAATAAAATCTAAATACGGTCTTGGCACTATTATCTATGTATATATGTGAATAGTAAATAGTTGACGTTACATTATATAAGTAGAACTTTTCAAATTTTATCCAAAACTTTACGCTAGACGCCTGGACATTGTGAGATGTACACCTTTTGGAATTTGTAGAAATCCCATTTTGATTTATGAAATTTTTGATTTTGTAATGCCAAGTTCACTCATCGTTACGTCGTTACAATTTAAGTTCTAAACCATTAGAACCCAACAATGTATATTTAGGTATATAGATAGGTACTGTATATATATATACATAGATTTGTTACAAAATCCAAAGTTGAATAAGTAAAAAAAAAAAAGAAAAAGAGGCTTCAAAAAGTATTCAACAATGTACAAAAATCCAATAGGTGATCGTAAATTGTTATACAAATTGAAACGTTCTCCTATAATAATGTAGCGCCAACTTCATAAATAAGTAATTAAAAATGTTCTTACTTTATTTAATGTCGGCGATAAAATGCCGATTGAGACTTTAATAGAACTACATTCATATTGTAGAAGGTGAGATTACGTATTTAAATTACGACATTTTATTGATTGCTTACAAAATCGTTTTATTATTTTATTTTTTTTTTAAGTTGTTTTGATAGTTCAAAGTTTATATATACCTACCTACCTATATGTTAAAAATGTATACGCAATCGTGTTACACGAAAATGTTTATGGTATACCTAGGCAACCGTGTTTTACCACGTGACTTTACTTGAGGGTACCTATAGGTACCACGAAACGTCGTGAATGAATAAATCGCTAAATTATATAAATGTAGGTACGTAATTTTTATCCTTAATTATTGAGTTCCCGACCCTTATATTACAACGTAACGAGGTCAATTGTTTGAAAATAAAATAACTTTTAATTTTAACTTTGTTCATATTTTCTTAAAAGTTTGTAACTTACCTAAGTTTTCGTCCAAATCCATTCATATTTTACGATAATACTTTGTCCTTTGACAATACCTACCTGTAAATTTATTATTATTATTATTATTTTTTTTTTTTGCTGATTACAGACTTTACTAAAACTATAGTTACAAAAACGTATCGACTTGTGAAGCTTCGATTTTTTTCTATTATCGTACTAACTTAAAGGATTCGGTGAAGGAGAGCTACGTTGAACGAAGTTAGATTTGCCCAAATAATGCATATTATACTTGAAGATTCTCTACCCCGTTTTATCGCAGTTTCTCGCAGATTTTCCCAAAGGACCGCCCTTGTTATCGATTGACCTGCATACATGCGGTTTTTGAGAAATGTCAAATCCAGGTATACACCCTACATAGAGAGCATCCCCCTGTAAGCTGCGCCACTATCCTTGGAAAATAAATGAAAGCTATCGTAATTATGTACTTTTTATCGAGTAGTAGGTACAATATGATTATATAGTGTAGCAGAGTGAAGGAATTTATTGCCAAAGAAATTTCAAATGTGTTTCATTATAATAAGTATAATGTAAAGAAGACGTCATCACACCAACAAATTTTCAATGAAAAAACCATCATTTCTCAGTTTCATTTACTTATAAACACGTTAGAAGTATGAAACAGATTACAAATGATAGCTATAAACAACGTAGGTATTATCAAACGCCATATCTGACCGATTTTTGATATGTGCATTTTTACATCACGTTTTATTATTTATTTATTTTAATATAATAACGGGCGTAAGCCCAATTTACAATAATTTAATACATAGAAACATGATAATTATGATATAGTTATAAAAAAAAAAAAAGAAGAAAAAGTGAAAAGAGAAGAAAAAATATACAAACATTTATATAATAAGAATAATATAATATGTGAAAGATAATAGATAATACATAATAATAAATTAACAAAAGTAGTATTATAGAAATAAATTATTTTTACATAAGGTATTACTCATTGAAAGAAATATATTGATAGGGAAATGAGTTAAATAGTTTCTGGAGAAATGAGGAATAAAAAAAAGTTTTTTGGATTTAATATTATGACGATTAATTTTAAAGTTAATGTGAATAAGTAAGGTGGGATTGTGGGATCATCAATTTCATTATTTAGTAATTTTTTAAGAAATATGGCGTAGGAATATTGTCTTCTCTCTTTTAAATTTTGTAATGAATTAGTTATTAAAATTCAATTTTTATTTTTAAATTTTCAGTCAGATGGGGAATTATTGATAATGTGATTATAGATATATCATTTGTTTTTTGTTTCATCTTTTTACGATATTTTTCTGTTGATAAAAATAAGAAATGCTTAAATTAATATGTTTTTTTTTTTTAAAACAAATATGGCGATTCCTCAACAATAAAAAATAGTATAGACACGCGACTACTTTTTAATTACTTAAAAAATGTATTGAAATATTTTTAAATTGTTGGGTTTTCATTTTTCTTAAAATGTCATAAGAATTGCATATACAGAACGCCCTAAAAATCGACTTTCTTTATTTAAGAATTGTATTTGACATTAAACATTTCAATAAATTTCTTTGTTTTAGTGAAAATGTTATTGTTTTTAAATTTCCGTATAATTTTTTGATTATTACTTAAGATTACAGAAGACAAAATACGTGTACAGTAATTTAGTATTTGTTTTTTTCCTTGTAATGAAATTGTAGTAAAACGATAAACGAACTGGTACAATTTATTATCCTGCACTAATATTATTGAAAAAAGTTTTTGCAGGTACGAAAATATATTCAGTATTGAGTTGTTACTTATAATCTTTTTTAAATACTTTAGGCATATTATCTTTTTTATCTATTATTTTTACATAATTTTATTTATATGTAGGTATTTAAAAAAAAAATATATTTATTTTTATTTTTGTAAGAGTATTACATTTTTCGAATTAATTTTTTTTAAATTTTAAACGTATTACAAACTATTTTAGAGTTAAAACAATTATGATACAATTTAACAAAGAACAATATATAGGAAATTTACATTGTGGGTTTTTTTTTCATTAATTATTGAGTGGGTAGGTACCTATTAATAATTATCAAAAAAGTTATATATATTTAATATTTTTAAAATTTAAACACGAAAGCTGGATTTTGTAGTTTCGTACACGTTCGATAATAATCAACTGAATATTTAGAAAATTGTAAAACCTCAATGAATTTATTTCTAGTATATTGTTATATATTATACATTTTATAATAGTTGTAAAAACTACGAGTACCTATATAAAAATACTTTAAAATGCATTTTCAATTGGGTTTTGCGTAAACATGTTATATATAAAAAAAAAATACTAAAATATCGCGATTACACAACAATGAAAAGTGGTAGGTACTGACACGGGGAACCATTTATAAATTACTTTTAACACGTATTTAAACGGTTTTAAATTGTCGGACTTTCATTTTTCCCAAATTTCCTTAAAATTACCTAAATAACTATACTTACCAGGCACGTAGTCAGGATTTTTGTCATAAGTGGGCCAACCTGTTTTGGCCCTCATTCCACTTGTATACGTTAATGTAAAAAAATGTAGGTCCCAAAATGTTTTTTCTCGCTTCACTTGAAAATCATTCAACCTATGTTTTAAATGTTCGAAATCAACTTTCTTTAATTACATTTTATTTTGTGATTAAGATAACACTTATAGTTTGTGCTGATCATATCTTATATAATTATATTATGTGAGTAATATTTGTTTTTGAAATTTAATTTTTCGACTTTTAAAAATAAAATAAATTACTATTTATTAACAGCAAAACATATTATTTTAATATATTATACTTGTACTACCCATTGTATACTACCAACTTATCTACTAACTTATGTACCTACATTTTTTTAATAATTAGTCAATATTTTCTTTTGGTAAGTAACTTTTAAATTAAGGTAGGTACAATATATCTTTGGTCTAAAATAATTTATAGGACACATATAAGTTATAACATTAAAACAGTGGCCCACTGTCAGTGGGTATATAGTGTATACCTATTAAAAAAAAAAAAAAAAAATATATATATATAGAAAAGAGTATACGCTGTATGACAACTAACTGCACCAAATCATGTAGTTTTTTTGAAGATATATACACAATATACAAAAACTAAAAAAAGAGTACCTACTTATATAATGAAAAAAATGTTCTGTTAGAGGAACCAAAATTTGGTAATAATAACTATGACTTCCTGTTCGTTCAGGGACAGCAATGTGTTTGGTAATGTATTACTTAACACATTTTTGTTAGTTGTGATTTGTTATACAAACAAATTATTTCGTTATGCGATTCAGTTTTGTATTTATGACTGATTATATTTTGCCGAACATATAAAAAGATTAGTTGGAAATACAAAATTTGTTTTAGACACATAAAACTATACTGCTGTTATTACAGAACAGTTGGGTAAAGTCTGATTACTTTATTGTTAAGTTAACATATTTCTACATGGTGTAAATAAATTTTATAAATTGTTGTCAATACAATACTCATGTGTTGGATATAATATAGCCTGTAGTGGCTATTATAATATTACTTTTTTAACAATTATGTCTGAATTAGTTATTTCTAAAGAACAGATTTTCATTAAAATTACTAATTGTCTATAAACACATTACCTACTTGTAATTAGGTAAAGAAATATTAAAATATAATAAAAACAGCTGCATGATTAATTTATAATACTTATTTTATTTTATAAAAATTACCATTAAGTTTTTTATATAGGTGATAATATACAAAAAGATAATTTTTTTTTTTATATTATTATTTATTAACATCTCAAAGAGCAAGTACCTATAAAATTAACGTTAATACATGAATATGTTAGATAACATGGTATGTGGTATTATAATTAAAACTTAAGATTAAATAGATAAATTATTTACATGCATTTTTAAATTGGGTTTATAGGTAATATACTTTTACATAATATATTATTTAAATACATTTGACAATTTAATTACAATATATTTACTTATGTATGTAGGTAAACTTATAAGGGACGAATGCGATATATCTTTAACATGTTTAATCAAATGTTTAGAATAAGAATTTTTTAAATAAAATGACCTTGAACATTCTATTTTGACACAATGATAAGAATCAAAATAATGATCAGAATGTTGGAAATCAAAATGCATTAAGAGAACCTTAATATTAAAAAATATTTTTTTACATAAAAAATATGTAGGTATGTTTATTTTTATTTTAAATTAAAAAAAAAAAAAAAATAGAAACTTGTATATTTTTATATTTTATAAAATGAGTAGTCAGTCATTAGTAGACAATCCCAATATCTGAAATTAACACGTTTACTGACATAAAGTTTTTATCAAAAGGTGTATTTAAATTGTATAAGCTTTTTTGTATAAAATACCAAATGCTTTTACTTTTCAATGGATATTCAACATCAAAAGAAATTATTAGCTTAAAGCAGCAATCTAATGCTAATATTATTGATTGCTTATGTTCAGCATATCAGACTATAATGACAAAAGGTTGTAGAGTTTGGCCTAACCCTACCAATTTTTCCCTTCGCCAGGGTTTCTTATACTTCTGCATTACTCAACACATGGGTAATAAATCCATCCCTCATTTTGAGCTTTGATGGCCTCCATAAACATCAAACACAATAAGACAGCAATGTTTTTCATTTTCTGTGAAAATTCAAAAGAAATAAAAATTATAAATAGTAGTCTAAATATATAAATTATAATTTTTATACTAAATATTGGTTTATCATTATTTATTAAATAATAATGAACAAATTTTTAATTTATAGTTCAGTTTATATAACTTATTATTATTATATTATATTATATTATTACATTCTTTAAATATGATTTCTGTAACTATAAAGTTAATATTTTGAATGACTTTTACTTAGTATATTCAAATGTAATCAATTATTATTTTTTAAATGTATTATAGATATTAGAATTTATTTGGTGGGTATTTAATTATAATTTTGATATTAATAGCAATATTTTATATTACTTACCATCAGATCCCAACTGTACATACTCCTTTAGAAGTTGATTGGTTTTTATCTTTTCATTTGCCAATTGAACAATTTTATTTTTGAGTAATGGAAGATTTTGATATAATTTGTCACTTAACCCAGGTATCAACATCTTTTAAAATCTGTAATACAATTTAAAAATTTAATGCTATACTATATTATATAAATTTAGAATATTTTATACTTACAAGTAAATAACCAGTTAGTTTTTTTTAAAGCTGGATACTGGGCCATATATTCTATAATTGATTGTCCATTTGTAGTCATTAACTTTTTTAGTCTCGTAGTAGCTGTTATGGTCCAATTTTTTTCAAATAGGTCCCATATATCACTTGAGTTATGCATCCAGTTCATCTTCAATGACTATTGTGTTCTTCGTGTAATAAACACAATACTTCTGGGAAATATATAGGCGATGAACACGAAGATGAAGTAATATGTTTAGATGAGTGCATAAATCCATAGGGTTAGGCAATCTCGTTTTCGATTGTATAGACAATCAAGTAGATTTCCTTTGGCTGCCCTTTTTAACACTTTTTTACCTATAAAATATATATATGGAATAAAATATGTCACAATATGTTCTTTGGGAAATGTGGTTGTTATTTGATAATAGGCTAAATCATGCAATCTAGAAGTTGGTACATAGCTTTGGACATCGTTATTAATGATAATATTACAAAGATATCTGCATCCTAAACTGTCCAGTTGCCCATGCCCTTAAAGGATTGTTAATAAGACTTTACCTTCATTCACACTTTTAAGCAAATCTAATACCTACTAAGAAAATTAATTAAAAAAAAAAAAAAAATCATTACGAATTAAAAATTAATAAATGAAATTAAACAAAAGTTTTAGATATTTTAGTCCTCAACTTCTACAAAGCTTTATCTCCAATATCCTCCTCACTAACACCAGTCCCACCTCATATCTTTTTTTTATTACATCCCACCCATCTCTTTTTTGGTTTTTTTCTTCACCTCTTTACCTTCTATATATATTCCCTTTAGTACTCGTACTTAAAATATGCCCTAGCTATTTTAATATATTCTCTTACATTTTGTCTACTATTGAAGTTACTCCTATACTAACCCTTATATATATACATAATTTATTATTTTATCCTTTCTAGTTACTCCACTCATCCATCTTATATTTTATTGGGTAAATAATAAATTGTTTGAACTTAAATAATACTCACCGTTTTGAAAGATTGGATTTAATTTATAGCTTATACTTGCAACTGGTTGTACAGGATAATCGGTTTTTATTTCTGATGATGATTCGCCGAGTTGAAAATATATACTACCGTTTGGACTGTTGAATCTATAAATTAAAAAATTAATACTCTGAATTATAATAAATTTAATTAGGTAGATATTTTCATTACTTACCTCAGACAAATATTTACAAATTGTTCCAATGATATTGTAGAAAATGAAGTATTACACGATTCTTGTTCAATTACCTAAGCAAATTAATTTTAATGTTACTCTATATTATATACAACTAAAAGTTAGTATTTTACTTGATTATTAGTAAGAGAAAGAGATTGCGGTTAAAAATATGTATAAATATAAATATTAGGTAGGTAGGTACTGTATTTGTGGTATTCTGAATTCCTGCTATTATTGTTCTCCATTCATCTAAATTTGATATGTGACTAGGTATCTTTCCTTTTATCAAAGGAAAAGAAGAATTTTTAAAAATATTTCAACATACTTTGCATTTCTATTATATTACATGTTATATTGATAGGTACCTATTATATTATTATAGTAGGTACTACTAGGTACCTATTATATGTTATATCTGTTCCAATAGCTAATTGGGGACGCGAAAGTATGTTATGTGTAATGTGTTAAAGTTACGTGTATTTGCAAACTTCAAATTTCTATAACAAGTCCTACGACCAGATTCTGATTTCACCTGATCATTATTAGCACTTAAAATTACAATAGGCGTTTAAGCCGTCAAGTACAGAATTACAATTAAGTACCTACCTAAATAGGTAGTCAAAATTAAAACTATACTTCCAAACTAATTTTTATATAAAAATATATATAGGTATGACTATTTATTATGTGTAGGCATATGTACCTAAGTTATAACTATGTATATATAATACGCGTTCGTCCATATGTGAAACGGATTTCAAGTGGTCGAAAAAGTTATGGGTACACATTATTCGCGTTTCGTGGCGATTCCAAGTTTAATATAAGAATTTAGACAATCATAATACAGGTACCTACAACTGACGAACTGCTCACGATAACACAAAACGAACGAAACAACACGAAATTTTTTTTCGAGCCATTTGATTTCGGTCTCGAAACAATTTTCGTGAAAAAGCCATACAAACTTCACGAAGATACCGGAACACGAAATGCGAATAATGTGGAGCGGACTTTAAACAGTTTAGTAGGTAGGTATATTTTTATATGCGTGCATTTCAATAAAATGTAGTATTTTTTAGTAATTATTGACATGAGTAGGTAGGCAGTAATGTATAGTATTAATATGTGCAATAATATGAAACTTACCTGCAAATACTTTAACATATCGAATAAGATTCCACGCAGTTAAAAAATATTTTACATCGTTATCGGCCATTTTAAAGCGAAAACAGTAAAAACACAAATAGATAGACAACGGCATAATGGGGTATGTCTATACGCAGGACGTATTAGAGCAACACCATATTATATTTTTGTTATTGTCACTTATCACCCATAAATTTAACCTGTACTTAAATTTGTGTTCTCCCAATATGATATACAAATATATATTAATATGTAATATACTCCACTCCACGCAATAATAGTGTTTGTTTATTGCCAATTAATGATTTACGATTAATATTTTATCGAAATAACGACGGACAATACCAATTATTTTAGGAGTTTGTAAAAATGATTGCGTGAATCAATTAGACCTAGTAGGTACAACTTGCATTAAATGAGTAATAAATAATTTTTAAAACAGTTATTTTCAAAACTTGCTTTTGTTTTTGTTATAACAAAGTGAAAAAAAACATTGTGGTAATTTATTTTAAATTCAAATAGGGGTACATATTGTCATAATATTTTGTTAACATCTTTCAAATTATAAACCGTTTCCGAGTCGTGAAGTTTAGGCACAACCGTATACGCTCCGTGTTCATTCTATAGATCGCATGGAAGAAAACCGTTCCGTCGTCCGTTTCTTATCTCACGACCGTTTCCCGCGCTATCGTCTTATCACCCCGAATTTCCGAAAACTGTTTTCGAACCCATAAAACTTAAAATCGGGCTTTCAGAACATTTTCAACGCCGCGAAGGTCAAATTCGATTTTCTCGGACGTCCGCCTGAACTTTTTTTTGTCATCGAATCGTTCCCGTCCGGCCCGGTACGATCGTTCCTGTTTATCGGCCGATCCTATCGGATAGTGAGTTTCCATATAGGTAAGTACAAATTCAATACAAATACAAATTTGTATATAAAAGTGAAATTTCAGATTCCCTAAAACAAACATGCGGATTGCTTGGGTCAATTTCGTTGAGAGGTTTGGATTTAATGCTGCTCTAATAATTCCAAAAATCTTTTTGTGTTTATTACATTGGCAGTCAATCGCCGCCGTCTCAAGAGAACAATAGTTCCAACAATTGTGAGTAGATTGTTTAATTGTTTACCTTATACATACCTATATCACAATACATACCTATATATTAAGATATGTACCTATCTAAAATATAGGTACCTATTTAATATATACCCACCTCATATTACATATTATGTACCTACTTATCTAAAACCTAATATACAATATATTCCAAATAGACATCACAGTAGGTACATGGGTATCTATGCGTTATAATTATTTTAATTTTTAATATTATATAGGTAGCAATATAATATTTAGATAGATATATAAATAGATACTATTAAAAATGTAAATAGTAATTTTATTTGAAGTTAAAATGGATATTAGAATACATTTATTGAAGTACGTTCAAATTTAATGTATAATTGTCAGTAGGAGTATCTAATATCTATACACCTATATGATTTGCAAATGATATGATACCTATGTATTATTATTTTGTCATCATTGTGTATCTTCTAGACTGTGGACACCAGATTTCTATCGTTAGGCGGAATATTCCCAAATCCCAAGTATATGCCATACATATTTTAATATTATACTTTAAGAGGATGTTACACCCGCATTTGTTGTCTCTGTCTATCTAACAGATAATATAGCAAAATCACACTACGCAGAATTGAAATTTTGGCGTTTAGGTTAAATTTGGAGTATAAACACCTATTACAAAATTTAAAACGAGGAATATTTTCGAGTGAACCTCATGGGCATTTTGTAAAATATCGTCTGACGAAAAAGTTAAAGCTATTTAAAAATATCAAAAACTAAAAATGCC